>JASANC010004335.1:72500-73735 GCA_030248135.1 Theristus sp. LFF4_11
TGATCAGCGCAAAGTCCTCGCGTTGCTCACGATTCTGGCTGCTTTCGCTCTGGAACGAGAAAAACTTACTGATATGAGAGTGTTGTGTTGTGTTGGTAACTCGACAGAAATCTCCGACAAATCTCGTATTGGGTGTCAATTCTCCCACATACTTTTGGGAAGGGCACACACCCCCGGGACGCTTAGCGTCCATTCACACAAAGACCAAACCATCCGAATTTGCTACACCATCGGGTTTTTTGAAACTTGAGTGGAAACATTTGATAAATTCTAGCATACACCATTGGTTGGACAATTTGTGGGAAAAAAGGTTGATTTAAAGTTTGCCCAGCTTCCTTGTCAGACTGCAGGCTCAAAGATACAAAACACCAACGTTTTCAACAACAAGCTTTCAACTTTCTCAACAGTGTGTTCGTAAACCTTGCAGAAGAACAGCGAGTCTTGTTCGCTGTCGAGACTGGCGGGCGCAATCAGCTCGTAGCCGCTCTCGTACAGTTTCGCAAACACGTCGGTCAACGCGATGCCAGCTGCGATTTGCTGCAAATATGTACGTTGCTCAGAGACAGTTTCGGAAAGTCACTACGTAAAGTATGTTTGTTTAAAACTGTCACTTTTTTGCCGAATACAGAGCACGCAAAAAACTTGAATTACAAATAAAAGTATGGTATCCGGGTTTCGTTGAAATCAAAACCACCGTTTATTGTGCGTGATTGAATGAGTGTTTTTATTGCAACTTCGATCGAGTTCCTTTCTTTTTTTTCGCGAGCTCTGTATTCCGCGAGAGAAAATGACAGGTTTTCAGAAACCTGCTGTATTGCGCGCTAAATAAAAACGTTGAACTGAACAAAACCTATGAAACATCCAATCCGCTAGCTAATAATGGCCAGCATGATCTATCATGCGGATGCGCGAGCGAGCGTCAGCGAGCGGACAGCGCATCACGCATAATATGAGCCGTTTTCCCCTCGCGCGCGTTTTTCAAACTTTCTCGCTGCCCTGCAGCGAGCATAGTATAAGCCACAAACTTGGTTCTGTGCACACGAAACGAACACCCAAAGTTGTGCTTGGAGCCGCGAAAAAATTTTCATCGGACGATTTTTCATACGCTCTAGACACGAAAAACCTATTCTGAAAATCGTGTTACTTATTTCCCTTTGTCCTTTTTTTTTCTGGTATGTAATCAACATGTGTGCGCCCTTTCAGTTTTTACCTGCGACACTTTCACAGTCAAACAA
>JASANC010004336.1:0-22572 GCA_030248135.1 Theristus sp. LFF4_11
CGGCACGGTTAGATGATAACTACAATTATTATTTTTGTGTGGATTTTCGCTTTTTGACCTACGCCCGCGATCCGGACTAAAAATGCATTGCATTTTGATTTTGAGCTGCTTCAACCGACTGTTGTTGATATACTATAAAAATGAACGTTCATTTTTAAAGCACTCGTATCTGTCGATGCTTCTAATTTTTGAAAATAGCATTTCAGTTTTTTTGAAAACTGTGTTTTTTTGTCAAGTATGTGATTTTGCTGATTTTATAGCTGTCGATTCAATCGTAACCTGATTTAGTCACCGTATCACTTATTACTGCGTGGTTTTGTTAATGGTGTTTCAGCATCATTCAGAGCAACAGATACAATTTTTCAACTTGCCAATCATTTTGATATGAACCGCTGTTTTTTTTTCATTCAGCGTAAATATTCTTTGATCTGCAAGCAACAGTAGCAACACAATCTTAACTGCATTGCCATTCAAAATATGAAAAACAATCTTTTTTAATCAGCAACAAACAACTGCCATTTAAAATATCAAGATAAGCTCTGATTTGTTACCTTCTTCAATGTTGCTTAATTGTAGTTTCATTCTTTTTTGTATTCCACTGTCATACCCGTTTAAAGTATCAAAAAACAATGTTCTTTGAGCAGCGACAATTAACAGCTATTCCCCTCAAAATATCAAGAATCAATCTTGTTTTTAAGCTTTTCCATGTCGTCAAATGTCGTTCAACTACCATTCCTGATAAAAAAATTTAAAAAAACGTCGTTTGATCTGCAACAATTAACCGATACCGGTTTGAAATATTTATAAAACTAAAAGCAATCTGTTTTAGTCAGCTGCATTTCGCTGTCATTTTTTTCAGTATAACAAAAACAATCTTGTAATATGATCAGCAACAACTATCCCGTTCAAATTCTTTTTGAAATCCCGTCCATATTCAACAGCAATCTTTCAATCTTTTTAGTCAGTTTCATTTCACTGTCATGACCGTTAAAAGTATAATAAAACAATCTTTGATCAGCAACACTCAAATGCTATTCCCGTTCAAAATATTAAAAAATCATTCCCGTTTAAGGTATCAAAAAACAATCTTTTGATGATGAGCGACAATTAAGTCATTCCCGCTCAAAGCATCAAAAATCAATCTTTGCTATTTCCAGTTCAAAAAAATTAAAAAAACATGTCGTTCGATCAGCAACAATCAGCTGATACCGGTTTAAAATATTTAAAAAAATTGAAAGCAATCTGCTGGTTCACTCAGCTGCATTTCACTGTCATTTCTGTTCAGTATAACAAAAACAATCTTGTATGATCAGCAACAGCTATCCCGTTCAAAAAGCAATCTTTTAAGCTTCTTAGTGAGTTGCATTTTACTGTCATGACCGTTAAAAGTATGATAAACAATTTTTGATCAGCAACACCCAACTGCTTCGTTCAAAATTCCCGTTCAAATTATTTAAAAAACCTCTTCTGATCAGAATCATTCAACTTTACCCTCGTTAAGAAATTGATCGATTGTATTCGGACCGCTCCACTGCTTCGCCGTCGATCATGGCCACATCTTTGTCAATGCTGCAATCTATATCTTGTGGAACTACAGTCTATTTTTTGTTTAGAAACAATCAATTACTTCTTGTTAGCTATTGCAATTCGATTTAATTTCTATCTTTTCGTGTAAAGGAGGCGAGTAATGTTGAATGATGTGTGGAAAAGCCGCACAGCTGAAAAGATGTGTCGCGCGCAAACGTAGTTCGCATACGATATAAAATTAAATTATTTAGTGAGGAAAGATTCTGATTAGCTTTTTCCCTATTTTTTTGCACGAATCTGCCGACAGAATACGTCAAGTTTCGGTGATTTCAAATTGCCGCACAGATAATTTAATAACAAAGATAATAGATGGCAAACAGCAGCAACAGCCAAATCAAAGTGGTCGATTGTTTTCATTGCATGAGAATGATGATGATTAGGACTTTTTACAGAACATAGAGAGTAAAAAATTCTCATGAATCTTGAAGTAAAAATGGAGTGCAGCTGGAGATGATGATATATATATGGCAAATTCAGAATAGCTTGGCGCCAATTCAAATCGACCAAAATTGACACGCTAAGACACACACACACACACACGGTCTTCCTGTTTTAGTAGTATAGATAGCCAATTGACCCGATCGTATGTGGCTTAATCAATGCCAAGCCTTTTTGGTGAAGTGGCATTGACTTAGAAAGAAAAAAACAGTAACGTATTGAAATTGAAATTATTGAAAGTATTGAATTTTACTGAATAATAACCCTGAAGAAAATTTACTTTGTGCTGCCGTGAAGTCGCCTACAATACAATATTTAAAAAAAAATAAAAAATGCGAAGTTTATGACTTTGCTATTTTACCCGTTTACCCTAACTGAAGGCAAGTCTTTTTGTAAGTGAAGTAAAATTGAATAAAAAATATAAAAACTAACGTTTTTTTTCATTTACCCGTTTTAAAAAGCTAATGCTTTTTTACCCGTTTACCTAAGCCAAGCCTTTTTTGTAAAGTGAAAATGCGAAGTTTATGATTTTGCTATTTTTCCCCGTTCACCCTTACCTAAGTCAAGCCTTTTTGTAAGTTAAGTAAGATTGAATAAAAAATATAAAAATTAACGTTTTTTTCATTAAAAATTACCCGTTTTAAAAACTAATGCTTCTTTTACCCGGTTACCCTAACATAAGCCAAGCCTTTTTCCTAAAGTGAAAATGAATAGAAGAAACAAAAAAGTGACGTTTATAATTTCGTTTTGCAGTCATTGCTTCTTTTTACCCGTTTATATATAAAATACCCCAACATGACCCAAACATTTTGCAAAGTGAAAATGAATGGTAAATACCATTTCGACCCAATTAAAAAACTAACTTTTTTCAGAGACGGTTTTGTCACATCTTTCGCAGTCGCTCGTCAAATTTTGAGCAGCAACAATTGCCAGTTGCCCATCGTGCGTTACGTTGAAATTAAATATTGTTGAAGTTGAATACGTTGTTTTGAATCAAAAGTGCCACTTGCAATTGCACTGCCGATGTCGATGCGCGTTTTGCAACCCGATTTTTAAAAACAAAAAAGTTCAAACTTTTTTCACAGACGGTTTTGTTGCATCTTTCCCAGTCGATCATCAAGTTTTGATCAGCCACGCTTCCATTTGCCTATGCTGCGCTGAACTGTCTCTGTTGACCAAAGAGTATCATGATGACTTCAGCTATATGAAGAGCGACGCTTTTAGAAAAAAATCTCAACGGGCTTTGATAAAAATAGGTTAAGGAAATTGAGATGGAGTTTTCTTAAATAGTAAAAATGAGCGCCAATTCAAATTGCAAAAAAATGACAGGGACAGACAAATTGCATTTTTAGTATAATAGATAGATAGATTAATTCAACTTTTATTCACAACTTTTGGTCCGACTCCCCCCCTAGAATTTTCGGTCTCGCTCGGGACCAGTAGCGAAAGTGCGGGGGGGGTGGGGGTAGGGTTAGGGGAAAAAAATCCGAATTTTTTTTAAATTAAAAAAAAATTTTTTTTTTTTTAAATTTTTTTACAAGTTAGGTTTGTTCGAAGCGTCTCGTCGAGCTGAGTTCATCTAGACTATTTTCAGAACGATCCGGAAAACTATAAGAGCGAAAATGGAGTACGTCGGTCAAAATGACCAAATAATGACATGTACCTAAGCACACAAAGAAGTTGGGAAGAAAATTTGGTTTGAACTTTCAAAAAATTATGCCATAAATCGAATTTTCAGAGCAAAGTAGAAAAAAAACTTTTCAAATTTTTTTTTTAAATTTGAAAAAAAATCCAAATTAAAAAAAACAAAAAAAAATAAAAAAAAATTTTTTTTCAACGCCCCTAACCCTAGGTGGGGGTAGAGATGTCAAGAAAAAAAAATTTCTATTTTTTTCTTTAAAAAAATTTTTTTTTAAATTTTTTTTAAAATGAAAGTTGTTCAGAATTTTTTAGGGAGTCCGAATATCACCATCTGAGGAGCCACCGACTTACCATATGACCCCCACTCATATGGGAGGAGGGTGAAAATTTCAGACTTTGTTTCGGCGACCCCATTTTCCCACCGACGACATCACGTCTCGTGTTTTGCCTCTCAATTCACCTCAAATAACACGGAAACAAGTTCAACAACAAACCGGTGTGATCATGCTGACGACACGAGGCGAAACAGCAACGAGCAACCAACGAAGTTACGCTTGCAGTGGCAGACAGTGCAATTTCGACCTTTCGAGATCCTGAAAAACGATGCGTAAATGTGAGTTCTCTGCTTCTATCTCACCTTAGCGGCATCGGAATTTGTTGAACTAGCCTTTGCGACGCTCAAGTACTTCAATGTGCGAGTCTATCATCACTCACCAAGGCTGAAAACAGTCGATAAATCAATCCAGAATACCACCTGCAGCGTTGAAGACTAAGTGACAAGGTAAAGTCAAAGAAAATTTTTGTTGAACTTTCGAAAAATTATGCCAAAAACGGCATTTTCAGGGCACATTAAAGAAAAAATTTCAAAAATTTTTAATAAAAAAAGTAAAAAAATGCTCATTTTTTTACTTAAAAAAATTTTTTTTGACCCTTACATCTCTAGGTGGAGGGGGTCCACCCCCCCCCCTCAGCCGAAAATCCTGCCCGTGCACGGGCAGATACCCGTGTACCCCCGGAGTGCTACATTATGAAAGAAATGCACATGCATCTTCATCAAAAATCCATTCCACTGGCACGGGTGCAGCGGTTGCTTACGCACTGCATCTACCTATCTGTGGAAAAGTGTCGGGAACCCATCTGTAGAGCTTGTCAATGCGGAAAATGGATCAAAAAACAAACCAGAACGATGAACCGATTTCATTCATCGTTACATTATTAGTTTCTTCTTCAATTAACCAGATTTTTATTGTTCCAAAGGCTCTGATTTGAGCTTTGTCTGTCTGTTCTATCTTCCATAGTGCAAGCACGAAGTTTTGAACAACCGATCGAAATGTGCGGCGTCCAAAATTTCATCGTGGCAGCAAGTTGCAACCAACCACCTATCAGCGTGATAGATTCGTTTTTTGTCAGTTGTTTTCCTGAGCCACCCAGTGTGCCAGATTCTCGTTTTCTTGTTTTCTGGGCTACCCAATCAGGGCACGATCAGCCAACCGCCTATCATTTAAGCTTTCTGTTCATGGTCTTCGTTGAAACCTGCAACCAATCACCGTGTCACTTGTTTGTTTTTCTGGGTCAACCAATCAGGACAGCCTCACAGTCACGCACGCCATTGGGATCGCGGACAACGGCCAAAAGCACAAGAATAGCGCCGCTTCATTTTCAGCTTCTTCACCACGTGCCTTTATTGATGAAGTTGCAACATGGAATTGCATTGTCTTGTCTTTGTTTGAAAGCTAAACAAAAGAAAACTAAATGAGTTGGCTGGCACACCTTTCTAAAACATCTATTTCTATTTCTAAAGCGTGATTGCTTATAATTCACGCTTTGGTTTTCTTTTTGCTGTTTAGTACAAAATAGTGTACCCCCCCTCCCCCCTTTACCTCGACACGGGTACTAGACTCCCCCCACCCCCCTCCGCGAGAAAACACGGGATCGCACCCCCCCTTCACGGTGGTCAATCTCATCTCAATTTTTTCCAAAAATACCGTAATTTTTGCATTTTTCTTGACGTTTGTGTCTGTCCCTGCATAGATTTTGTTGTTTCTGACCAAACAAGCAGCTTGTTTGCACAAAATATTCTGTATTTTACAAGAATTTCTGTGTTTTTCTAAGGCAAAAATTTGGTATTACCCGTGCGATCCCGTGCACCCCCCCCTCACGAAATTTTTTTGCCAGTGCACCCCCCTCAGGAAAATTTGCTGCCCGTGCACCCCCCCCCCCTCACCGAGAAGGCACGTGACCCCCCCCTCTAAAATTAGGCAAACACCCTTCCTCACCCGAGAGGTCCCGCTTTCGCTACTGCTCGGGACCCCCCCCCCAACCAAATCGACCCCTACTAGCCATTTTTTGCCCAGACAATGTCATCGTCAAGAAAAAATTTTGGTCCGACCCCCCCCCCTAGAATTTTCGGTCTCGCTCGGACCCCCCCTAGAATTTTCGGTCTCGCTCGGGAGCCCCCCCCCCACCCCAGTCGACCCCCCCCCAAATTTGGGCGGACCCCCCCTCGGATTCGCCAAAAATCGGGCTCGACCCCTGCTCGGACCCCCCCCCTAGAATTTTCGGTCTCGCTCGGGAGCAGTACCGTGGGCGAGGGGGGGGGTGGGGGGGTACACCCCCCAGAGCACCAGAGACCGTCGGGTGGGGGGGCACCGTGCCACCCCCCAAAACCCCGGCACCCCCCATCGGACCCCCCCCCCTCGAAAATTTGGCCGACACCCCCCCCCCCACACCCCCCCCCATGAAATTTTGTCTGGCGGAGACCCCCCCCCAAAATTTTCCGTACACCCTAAAATTTTTTTCGAAAATCATGATTTTTTGTCTATAAAGTCCACCCCCCCTATGGGGGGGTCCCACGTTACCATAGGTTGGACCCCCCCTCACTTTTTGGTCGGCACCCTTCCACGGCACCATACCCCCCTTCGAAAATTGTTTTGGGCCCACGGTACTGCTCGGGAGCCCCCCCCCCAACCAAGTCGACCCCCCACCCGGGACGACCCCCCCCAAATTTGGGCGGACCCCCCCTCGGATTCGCCAAAAATCGGGCTCGACCATTGCCTGAGTCAAATAGGGTTAGGACTTAGGGTAGGGTTCGAATTTCGAAAAAATTTAAAAATCCAAATTTTTTAAATTAAAAAAATTTTTTTATTAAAGAAAGGGTTTATGACTGTACGAAAGCTATCTAAACTCCTGAACTCCCTTTGGACAATACAAAGGCACGATTATATAATCACAGATCACATGAATAATCGCCATTCTGTTAATTAAAAAAAAATCTAAAATGCCGGAGAAAAATCTAATGGTCGACAAAACTAGGTGCAATCGAACCGCGCTGAGTTCGAATATTGCACTTTCAAAACCAAATGAGGCTGTTTTGGCTTTTAAAATTGACAAAAACTTTCATGAAATATTGCCTCCGACGTCAATTTGGACCTATACTTTGTGGATCCAAACCCAGGTCGTGGTTATCGTTCCAAATGATTTTTTGTGTTCCATATTACTTTCTTGAATACTTGAGATAGAAAACGCACCAGTTCACGTTGTTGTTGATGGACAACGCCGCGCTTCTTCGAGACGACAAATCGGCAACACCCAAAAGTTGACAAGCAGGTTTTCTCAAATTTTAAGCGTAAAACCAAAGTAATTTACTGCTTTTTAGTCCATTAACGAGCTCATGAAACATTTTGAAGCATTAATGAAGCATTTTGAAATTTTAAAGTTTTGTTTCTCTGCTAATACCGTAAAGTCTTGCATTTGAACATTGAATTTGAAGATCAATAACCGCCTCTGGAAAAAATGGAATTTTGTGTGACAACCTCATAAGTGTAAGGAGGACTTATAAAGCGATGATTAGGAAGTCCGGCCTTATAAACGGGGTGGGATTTCGAGGTTTCCCGCCGTGTGACGCTCCGCCTAATTTTTAGTTTTTAGGACATCTGGGTCAAATTTCAGTTGATTTCGTGAGCACAAAATTATCACGCCGGTTCCGACCGACATTTCATTTTTAATATTTGAACCATCTACTGTCTGTCCGTGCTCGTATATAGATGCTGCTATATAGAAGTCGTTTGAGCTTTTTGTTGGTTTTTTCAGTTTCCTCTATGCGGCGATTTTACAGCAACCAAAAAAGAAGCGTGTTTTTGATCCAGGGTGCAGGAATGTCACTCATTTATGTAAAATGCAACATTGATTTATATTGCAATGCTTTCTTGATCTTTTCCGATTGCCTTTGTTAAATTAATTCGATTGCACGCTTGTGTTTGTTTGGCCTATACTCTGAAAAACAAATTTTCAATGCCTTTTGCCCGTTTGTTTCCCAAATCACAAATTCCTCGACTGGAACTGCAAAAAACCAGAAAAAATCACCGCGCCTAATGTGTGATGATGAGTACTGATGACATAATACCGTTCAACGCCAAGGTCAAAATGATTATTGCAAATAAACAGAAAACCCGTTTACATACCCGTAATTGTAAAAACTAAAAAAACACTAAAACGAAAAACAAAATAAGCCTAAAACCCTGCTTTTGCGCACCCCCATACAAAAAAGCGAACATCCTTGGGTAACAACCGCTTTTTACAAGAGACGCTTTACTAAAATGCATCATTTCTAGTTTTATGTAGTGTTGCAACACATGACCAACGCAAAAACTGTATACTACTGTAGTACCCTTTTCGTCCCGCTTGCTTTTTTGTTTATTTTCACTTCTGCTTTTTGTCGGTTTTGTTCTTGACTGTTTTATTTAATTGCGAAAAACAACGAAAAAACCGAAAAAAACGCGTTCGCATAAAAACGCAGTGCTGCCGCGGGCATGCAAATCATCTCGTATAGCAGTTTTTCTAACGTTTTCTTCAATTTCACTGGTGGCTGCGCTTCCTAATGACTCTGTTGACGCGTCTGAAAATTGCACGACGTAATTATTCAAAAAATAGTCTTGGTTGGTGCCGATTTTCACGGGCGTTCGATCAAAGAATTCCTGGTTTACGAAAGTTCAGTATAAGAGCCAGTCGGAGAGGGAAGAAACTTTTTGTGTACGTATCTCAGTGGCTTGAAAACAGTAGTGATAGGAGTTACAGTGAAATCAGTATTATCCTCTCTTTTGGTTCCTCCGAGACTTCACGCGCCTGCAGTGCACACACCGCTAGGCAAAAGGTTTCATAGACTGCGGTGCAATTGAAACACACGGCGCCGTCGTGTTGATGGGGATTCGACTTTTTTTTTGCTTTTGCTGTGTGCCTTTTTCTTGGGGAAATCAAACGTTTCTGCTCACAAATTTGTCCGAACTTTCTGAACGGATAACAGCACAAAAACCGTTTCCAAATATTGGCTTCTTCTTTATCTTGTATCCAATTTTTCTAGCTCTCCTACATTTTCATGCCTGTTGCGGAAAGTTAAATGTAGCAATATACTGTAATATTCATATTGCCGCATCAAGCATGACCACAAAAACTATCTTTCTTTCGAAATTGAGCGCCGTTTGACAATTTCTGCTGCCTCATTCGCTTTTCCCATCGCTCCACCACACGCACACACTCCTTCTCATACACAACATTTTCAGAGTACATACCGGCATTCCTGTAGCTGTAGCATATCCAATCACCACTGCGAACCCAACGCACACACACCCGCGCGCGACATGATGTGCAAAGCGAGCATAGTTGCGGTGGCCGTCGCTTGCTGCCTGCTGTGCCAGACGAGCGTTGTGCTCGGCCAGAGCAGTGCGCTGATCGACGTCGTCTTCGTCGTGGACGTCAGCGGCTCGATGCACTTAAAAATGAACATGATCAAGGCGTTCCTGGTGGACTTGGCGGAGGCGCTCGTCACCAACTCGCCAACCAGTCCTCGTATCGCCATTGTCACGCATCGTCCAACGCCCTTGGCGCACCTGGTTGGTGACTGACCGACCACAACGCTAAAGTTGAAAAAAATGTTATACCAAAATATACTCGAAGATCCGTTCACAATGTACAGCATGTGCCATAGGCCAGAAGAAGCCTGTATAGCGGAGAGCAGCATACGCAAGTTTTGGCACTGCAATGAGTATTTTGGCATAAAATGAATTTCCGAATATAGGTTTTGAAATGGATTTTCTTGGAGCATGGTGGACCAAAAGAGGCGATGAAGCAAGGCGCGGTTTAATGCAAGAAACACCGTCGAACGACGACGGAGCTGAACTGGGATGGGACATTTAAAAAAACATCTATGGAATGGACTGTATACTGCCAGCAGATACAGTTCGAATGCGTGAACAATGACGATAATTTAATGTCGGAATCGATGTCAAATTTGATAAAATTTTCAAAGTGTGCTCTTTTTGCAGGAACCCTTTACTAACGACCTCAATACGATAGAATCATCAATCAACAGCATGGGTCTTACTACGTAAGTTAAAACCGTGCTAACGTTTGTAAATTTGCAAGAAAACTTTTGACGTTGCTAGATTATAATTATGTAATTCGAAAAAGCTTCACGATTTGAGTAATTACACTTTGAAAAAAACCTGTCCAGCGAAGACAACATGTGCGCAGCGATTGAAATGGCTGTTGATCTGCCAGCGTCAGCGGCCAGCAGACGCCGCGTCATTGTAAACGTCGGCGACGGTGTCTCGAACCTTTTTGACGATCCAGCGTGTCCAAGTTGGTTGGGGGAAGGGTGAGGAAGGAAGCGATTAAGGATCATTAAAGAAACGATTTCTCGCGTAAAGCGCCATTCATGGAGATTGAAGCGCGCTGAAGCGCGCTGACGCGCGTCACTTCGCTGCACATTCACGAAGCAAAAAAACAGCGCGCTTCAGCGCGCGCGTGCATGAATGGGCCTTAAATGTGTCGATATAATGTTACTGAATGTGTATCGTGTTCGTTATTCGTGTATCTTTTGATTACTTACTGCGAATGAAAACCGCGCTCGCAGTACCGTATAATAGTATGAATGCATACTGAACAGGGTGTTTCAGAAGTATTGGTACAATGTAGGTGTTTGACGCGCTATTGCTCGAGATGTATTGAACCATTTCTAACGAAATTCTAGAAAGTTGTTTTGGAAGACTTAAAACTTAGATTGTTGAAAATTTCAGACCGATTCGTTCACCTGCACACGAATGACTGAGCAAAACACAAAAAGTTTCAAAAATGGACCAGAAAATACCAGATCACACGATACCACCGGGCAACAAGTCCAAATCAAGGTGAATGCGTCGAACGCTGCTGTAACTGACGTCAACGTTCTGACAGTCTAAGTGACGTTCGCCGAAGTGACTTGAACGGGCTGTGTGACAGCATTTCTTCAACCCTTTCTGATTTCGAGGCGGTTCTCTTTGCCAACGGTCGTCCAGTTCGAGACAAATCGTGAACTGATCCAGTCGACCTAAATCGATCAATCAGCTCGGGAACACGACCAGGCTTAACGCTCGGGAAAACGACCAGGCTTAAAGCTCGGGAACACGACCAGGCTTAAAGCTCGGGAACACGACCAGGCTTAAAGCTCGGGAACACGACCAGGCTTAAAGCTCGGGAACACGACCAGGCTTAAAGCTCGGGAACACGACCAGGCTTAAAGCTCGGGAACACGACCAGGCTTAAAGCTCGGGAACACGACCAGGCTTAAAGCTCGGGAACACGACCAGGCTTAAAGCTCGGGAACACGACCAGGCTTAAAGCTCGGGAGCACGACCAAGCTTAAAGCTCGGGAACACGACCAGGCTTAAAGCTCGGGAACACGACCAGGCTTAAAGCTCGGGAACACGACCAGGCTTAAAGCTCGGGAACACGACCAGGCTTAAAGCTCGGGAACACGACCAGGCTTAAAGCTCGGGAACACGACCAGGCTTAAAGCTCGGGAACACGACCAGGCTTAAAGCTCGGGAACACGACCAGGCTTAAAGCTCGGGAACACGACCAGGCTTAAAGCTCGGGAACACGACCAGGCTTAAAGCTCGGGAACACGACCAGGCTTAAAGCTCGGGAACACGACCAAGCTAATGTTTCGCGCCGGTGCCAAATAAGAACCCCCAGTTGCATGGGTGTTGAAATCATGCAATGTTTTTCTGTTTTGCTCTGCTATTCGTGTGCCGATGAATGAATGAATTTCTCTGAAATTTTGCACAAATCTAAGTTCCGTCTTACTGAACAACCGTCTAAAAGTTCATTGAATATGGTTAACACACAACTCGAGAAATAACGCGTCAAACACCTACCCACTACTTCTGAAAACGCTGTACATCACGCAGACATTTTTTTGCATCATGCAATGCATTTTGACTGCATCGTTGCAAACTTTCTGAAAATGACTATACAGAAGTGACTCCCATACAGTCACTTTCAGAAATTTTTTTAACGTTGCAGTGCAATTTTCGATGCTGTGCAAAATGCAGTGCAATTTGCACCTGCATTGTAGGATGTAAAAAAAAGTTCTGCGTGATGTAAAACGCTGCAGCACCGTTTTTCACACGGCAGGCCTGGCAGCAATACAAAAAAAGGCGTGCATATACGCCGTGTACACGCCACACCCCATACCGCGTTTCTCATCGATGGGCGAGCCGTACATGCGGCAAGTCGCTTCGAACCCTGGAATGTTTCTGGCTGAACTGACAGCGGGCACGACACCAAGCTTCGTAAACACCATCAAAAATACCATCAAGACAAAGGTAAAAAACTCGTTTTTTTGTGCGGACGCTGTGCGCATTGCGCATTATATGTACAGTCGAACTCTAAATTACAGGGAATAAGCTGATGGTTGGTGATCACGTGATGCATGCTTTCTTTGCAGGTGAGCTTGTCATGCAAAGAATGCATGCACCACATGATCATCAACCAATCAGCTGATTCCCAATCATTTAGAGCACGACTGTATACGGTTGTTGTTGTTTTCACGAGGTTGAATGCATTCTTTGCTGATGTGCACAGTGTGCAGTCACACACAAGTGCAGAAATACAACCAAAATAAAAACACACAAGTTCGAACACAACCACACACGCACAAACTCAAATACGAGCACACAAATACCACAATAATATGGATATGCACAAACAACCCAACACAGACGTAAAGCACACGCAAACACAAGCACAAAGAGAAACACAAACACAAACACAAGCACAAGCACACAACACACTACTATTGTGGATTTATTCAAACGTGTCGGACTAAAATGACCTCATTTGCTTTAAAAACGCCCGTGAAGTGTGCTCCCGGGTGTAACGATCACGATCACTTTGGACCTCCAACGCTCCGAATCCTCCGGCCTCGAACGCTGATGTGAAGATCCAAGCGCCCGGAACTGTCCTGCGTTTAGTTTCAGAAAGCACAAGTTTATTGCGAGTCTTTTGATTGATGCGTTAATGGTATCGTGTGTTTGTGTGTGTCTCACCAATTTCCAAGTTCTCTTTCTCTCTTTTACTTCGTTAGCCAACTCTTGACAGAAGAATAACAGTAAAACCACCACTGACACAAAAAAAAGAAAGGATAAGATCAGTTAGGGTGTGGTAGTTAACGAACTAGTACTTTGGTAAAATGGAAGAGTGGCCCCGAACACAAGGAAAACAACGTATTTATAAACAACAGCAACCAATACAAAAAGAGTAGTCGACCCAATGCAAAGAAAGTAGCTTAGCCATTCACATTCACACATTATGCACCGTATCCCCTGCGACGCAGTCCGCAATGACTCAGGGAATCGGGCAGCCTAAAAGGGTACATTACAGTATCCCCCTCCTACTCGGAGTGCCCCCACGACGACCCAAGTCACCGACACCGCGCGACAGAACGGCACACAACGTCCGTTTGCAAACACTCCGCCACTTACCACATCTCGCCGACTCATACAACAATAATAAGGTTATGTTAGGGTAAACGGGTAAAAAGAACCAATGACTGTAAAACGAGAGTTAAAAAACGTCACTTTATTGTTTCTTCTATTCATTTTCATTTTACAAAAAAGGGTTGGCTTATGTTAGGGTAAACGGGTAAAACAGGCATTAGCTTTTTTAAACGGGTACTTGAAAAAAAATGTTTAATTTTATATTTTTATTCAATTTTACTTAACTTACAAAAAGGATTGACTTAGGTTAGGGTGAACGTGTAAAAATAGCAAAATCATAAACTTCGCATTTTCACTTTACAAAAAATGCTTGGCTTAGGTAAACGGGTAAAATCGATCTTACTTCACTTACAAAAAGGCTTGACTTAGGTTAGGGTGAACGGGTAAAAATAGCAAAATCATAAAATTTCGCATTTTCACTTTACAAAAAAGGCTTCGCTTATGTCAAGGTAAACGGGTAAGAGAAGCTTTAGCTTTTTGAAACGGGTAATTGAAAAAACGTTAGTTTTTATACTTTTTATTCGATCTTACTTCACTAACAAAAAGGCTTGACTTAGGTTAGGGCGAAAGGGTAAAAATAGCAAAATCATAAACTTCGAATTTTCACTTTACAGAAAAGGCTTCGCTTATGTTACGGTAAACGGGTAAAAGAAGCATTAGCTTTTTAAACCGGGTAATTGAAAAAAACGTTAATTTTTACATTTTTTATTCAATTTTACTTCACCTACAAAAAGGCTTGCCTTAGGTTACGGTGAACGGGTAAAAATAGCAAAATCATAAACTTCGCATTTTTTATTTATTTAAATACATTAAAAAATATTGTATTGTAGGCGGCTTCACGGCAGCACAAGGTAAATTTTCTTTAGATTGGTTATTCAGTAAACGTTACGGTTTTTACTTTTTAATTCAATGCCACTTCACCAAAAAGCTTGGCATTGATTAAGCTCGGGTCCATTGGCTAGTCTATTACTACTAAATTTACAATTTGTCTGTCCGTCACACTTTTGAATTGGCGCCCATTTTTGCTATTTAAGAAAGCTTCATCTCAATCTCAATCTCAATCTTTATCTATTTTTAATATCACTTGAAATTGTTTAATCAAAACGCCGCTCTTCATAGCTGAAAGTCATCATGATACTCTATTCAAGTTGATACTCTACGGTTATGCCTACGGTTGGCAAATAGCAATTGTTGCTGCTCAAAACTTGACGAGCGACTGCGAAAGATGTGACAAAACCGTCTTTGAAAAAAGTAAGTTATTTTCAATTGGGTCGCACTCGCAATGGTATTTACCATTCATTTTCACTTTGCAAAAGGCTTGGGTTATGTTAGGGTAAACGAGTAAAAAGAAGCAATGGCTGCAAAAAGAAACTTAAAAACGTCACTTTTTTGTTTCTTCTATTTATTTTCACTTTACAAAAAGGCTTGGCTTATGTTAGGGTAAACGGGTAAACGAAGCACGAGCTTTTTAAAACGGGTAATCAAAAAAAACCGTTAATTTTTATACTTTATTCAATTTTACTTCACTTACAAAAAGGCTTGACTTAAGTTACGGTGAACGGGTAAAAATAGCAAAATCATAAACCTCGCATTTTCGCTTTCTAAAAGATGCTTGACTTACGTTAGGGTAAACGGGTTAAAGAAGCATTAGCTTTTTAAAACGGGTAATTGAAAAAACCGTTAATTTTTATATTTTTTATTCAATTTTACTTCATTTGCAAAAAGGCTTGACTTAGGTTAGGGTGAACGGGTAAAAGAAACATTATCTTATTAAAACGGGTAATTGAAAAACCCGTTAATTTTTATATTTTTTATTCAATTTTACTTCATTTACAAAAAAGCTTGACTTAGGTTACGGTGAACGGGTAAAAATTGCAAAATCATAAACTTCGCATTTTCACATTACAAAAGATGCTTGGCTTATGTTAGGGTAAACGGGTAAAAAGAAGCAATGACTGCAAAACGAAATTAAAAACGTCACTGTTTTTGTTTCTTCTATTCATTTTCACTTTACAAAAAACGCTTGGCTTATGTTAGGCTAACCGGGTAAAAGAAGCATTAGCTTTTTAAAACGGGTAATTGAATAAAACGTTAATTTTTTATATTTTTTATTCAATCTTACTTAACTTACAAAAAGGCTTGACGGTCAGGGTGAACGGGTAAAAATAGCAAAATCATAATCTTCGCATTTTTGAAGTGTTCTGCTTTGGTGTGTGTGAATGGCTCACTGGACTGCCAACCGATCCGAGCTGCTGTGTGTGATGACCGGTGGACGACGTTGGGTTTTTTACTTTTACTTTACTTTTACTAAATTAAAACGACTTCACTTTTATTAAAACGACGACGAAAGACGATAGAAATAAAAAGAAACAAAATGGCACGAACGGCACATGCTGAACTCATAAAACACACCACTTTTATAATGTACAAGAACGAATCAAGGAAAAATAGCTGAACAAAGATATAAGAAAGTCGTTGAGCATCTAGGAAAAAAGTAGATGAGCATTGGAAGTCAAGCGCTCTGTCAGAAACAGCTCACCGTAAACCCGGCTTTGTGTGAGAGTGCAGACACGAAGGCTAAAGTAGGACATTACAGTACCCTACTCCCCCATACGGAGCGCCCTCGCGACGTCACTCTCCCTACGCAGCCGAGTGTCTGGTGCACTGCCTGACCTGGGCACCTGCTTCCACTCATTTCAAAACTCCTAAAAGCTCCAACTCAAACGAATAAACTGAAATTGAATCACTTGGACTTTTGAGAAAATTCTAAAAAGTAAAACTTCAAAAGCTGAAAGCAAAAAAGAAAGCAAAGTTCAACAATTATCATCAAATTCGAAAACCTGAACTGCCAAAATTGAAAGTCACGATTGTTAAAACTGTGATCACGCACGGCAGTCGAAATGCGTCGAAAACCCCCAAAGAAAAACCGGCAAAACTAAAATAGAAGAAAAACATTAAAACAGTTCACCCTCTCCCCACATTGAAAACGGGGGTAAAACAAAACAAATAAAACTATTACAAATCGGTTACACAAATCAGCAGAAGACTGGCGCAACCTGCACTCTACGTCGCAGTTTACTGGACCTTTAAAATCAAAGAACCGTGGCTAAACAATAAAACTTCTACTGCGCTTCACTGCGCCACAACCAAACTTCTCCTCGCAGCCTTCTTCAGCAACACCACCACAGCCAATCACGTTTTTGATCACGGAGGCCGTCCTCCGTTCGGTTTGAGTCTCGGAGACCGAAATAACTCCGTATCGGTTTGAGTCACGGAGACCGAAAATAACTCCGACCAACCAAATCTCCGCTGCGGCGTTTCGGCTTTCTCGAAAGCTGCCCTCGGCGAAACCCGGCCGTGCCATAGATCGACGCCGTCTCAGCTCGCATGCCGCCACAACTCCAGCCACCGCGTCTCCGTTCCATGCGACGTTCTGCCAGCTACTGGTGCGCCCGCCACTCCGCTGATCTGCCTCGGCGACACTCGACGACACGCGAAGACGCGCAGCACGCCACCGCCTCTCGTCGACGCTGACCCTCCATGGCCTTTCTGCACTGACCCTCCATGGTCTCGGTGCACGCGACGTCGCCACCCAGCATTGTCTCGGCGGGACCTCCACTGAGATGTTCTGCTTAGGTGTGTGTGAATGGCTCACTGGACTGCCAACCGATCCGAGCTGCTGTGTGTGATGACCGGTGGACGACGTTGGGTTTTTTTTACTTTTACTTTACTTTTACTAAATTAAAACGACTTCACTTTTATTAAAACGACGACGAAAGACGATAGAAATAAAAAGAAACAAAATGGCACGAACGGCACATGCTGAACTCATAAAACACACCACTTTTATAATGTACAAGAACGAATCAAGGAAAAATAGCTGAACAAAGATATAAGAAAGTCGTTGAGCATCTAGGAAAAAAGTAGATGAGCATTGGAAGTCAAGCGCTCTGTCAGAAACAGCTCACCGTAAACCCGGCTTTGTGTGAGAGTGCAGACACGAAGGCTAAAGTAGGACATTACATTTTCACTTTACAAAAAAGGCTTGGCTAAGGTAAACGGGTAAATGAAGCATTAGCTTTTTTAAACGGGTAATTGAAAAACGTTAATTTTTATGTTTTTTATTCAATCTTACTTCACATACAAAAAGGCTTGCCTTAGGTTAGGGTGAACGGGTAAAAATAACAAACTCATAAACTTCGCATTTTTTATTCATTTAAATACAATAAAGATATTGTATTGTAGGCGGCTTCACGGCAGTACAAAGTAAATTTTCTTCAGATTGGTTATTCAGTAAACGTTACTGTTTTTTCTTTTTAATTCAATGCCACTTCACCAAAAAGGCTTGGCATTGATTAAGCCACATACGCTCGGGTCAATTGGCTAGTCTACTACTACTAAAATAATACTTTGTCCGTGGAACTTTTTTGCAGTTTGAATTGGCGCTCATTTTTTCAGTTTGAGCCTATTTTGCTATTTAAGTCATCATCTGCTAAATACTTTACTCCATTTTCTAATTACGATGTTCTACTTCATTTTCTAATGACAAGGCAATGTTCAAATCGTCATTCTACATGACTTCGTCATCATGATGCCTTTTGCTCATTAGCAACAACTTACATACAATGGACAAATAGCAATTTTGGTGCTCAAAATTTTATAATCGACTGCAAAAGATGAAATAAAAACCGTCTCGATTGGAACGCTGAAGTGCAACAACGACAAGCGAAACAATCGTAAGAATTGCAAGAACTCGATTGTAAACTGAAATGAGTCGCTTATGTTAGGGTAAACGGGTTGAAAGAAGCTAAATAGCAAAACAAAAGCGACCGCTTCACAATGGGTACTCAGAAGTGTTGCTTTTTGTTACTAACACTCAATCAAAAAAGCCTGGCTTAGATTAATGCAAGCGCGGAAAAGAAGTAAGCATACCAAACAAAATCGGGTGTTTTGCTACGGGTATTAAGTAAAGTGTTGCTTTTTGTCCTTTCCATTCCATTCTATCAAAAAGCTTTGGCTTAGGTTAGGGTAGGCGGGCAAAAGAAGTGAACATACCTACCAAAAGCAGCAGTTTCGCAACGGGTATTCAAAAAAAATTGCATTTGTCGTCATTTAAACTCTAAAAGGCTTGGCTTAGGTTAGAGTAAGCGGGAAACAAGTTTCAAAACAAAAGCTGGCATTTTGCAACAATTATTCAGAAGTGTAGTCTGTTTTTATCTTTTACACACTAAATGGGTTGGCTCAGATATTTAAGGGTTTTGCACCAAAGAAACAAATCTATGAGATGTCTCTTCATTCATCATTTTATTTTGTTTTGTTTTCTTTTGTTTTTTTCAGTTTTTTTTGGCACATCTTTTTTTCGTTTTTTTCTTTTTTTTTTGAAGAGACGCAGAAACAGACATATCGTAAACACACAAAGGACCCTTAAAACAGTCACACGTAAAGTCACATAACAAAAAAACGATCCGAAACGCACTGAAATAAACGAAGCAATCGAAACAAAAAAGAAACCGAGCCAAGTCAAACGAAAAAAACCTGAACTGATCGGAACACCACAAATTTAACGAACTCAAAAATCAAAAATGAATAGATGCAGAGTCGGATTTCTCGCGAACACAAGAAATGATTCTTGAAACCAAAAGTTACACATCAAAAAGACGAACCAAAGCAAACTGAACAAAAGCACAACAATCGAAACAAAACGATGTATAACCATACCTAGCCAAAATCGCAAACATTTCTTACCCGGGCCGTAGGCACGGGTCAACTACTAGTACCTAGCAAAAACATAATCGATAACACCGGTACTGAACAACACGAAATCAGCAAGCAAAAAATGAATGAAGAGACCCAGAATTGGAGATATCGCGAACACAGACTCTTGAAAACAGCGTTTCACTTGAAAAACACGAATCGAAAATGAGCCGAACGGATTTTTTTGTTTTTTGTTTTTTAAATCCGGATTTTCTTTTTCAAATTAAAAAAAGTGAGAAATTTTTCTTTTCGATACTTCGCTCTGAAAATTCGATTTTTGGCATTAATTTTTTTAATTTTTTCCAAATCCCAACTTTCTTGTGTGCTTACAGTCTATCTCGCTAATACCGTATTACCCCCATTAAACCCCCCCCCACCATTAATCCCCCCCCCCACCAATAAACCCCCACCTCCCCGACCAGTTTCCGAATAATCCCCCCCCACAAATAATCCCCCATGGGGGATTATTGGAGACCTGTTTGAAACACATACCCAGCGAATTCAGTGGCTGGTTGCAGTGAAAATGATGAAATTGTGCTACCAAAGGCCCCAAATGGGTGAGTTAATAGTAATTTCATTACAAAAGGCTGTTATAAAAGGAAATTTCTATGTAGAGTAGAAGTTTCTGCGACTTTCTTGCCTGCCATGCAATGTATTTTTGCCATTTTTCAACAAACCCCCACCCCTAGAATTTTTTGTAAAATAAACCCCCACCCACCAATAATCCCCCCCCCACCAATAAACCCCCACCCCTAAAAGTCGCTGACGTATTAATCCCCCATGGGGGTTTATTGGGGGTAATACGGTATATGCAACTCGCTGATTGGTCGGCTGCTCACGCTCCGCACCCCTGGGAACGGGATTCAGAAAATATCATGTTTTTTTGTTGTTCAGCGGTTTGTTTTCATTTTTTTTTCATGCCGAAAAAATTCTAAATCAAAAACTACAAAATTCCAAACGTTTGAATTGGTAAAAAATTGATTTTCATCCCGCTTTTAACAATTGATTCATTGGGTACGCCATGTCCATTCATTGTTGTTCAAAGATTGTTCACATTGTCAATAAATACTGTCACCTGCTGCGTTCTTCTTCTCTGTGCTTCGGACACACAGTAGCGGCCAGCGGCGGCACGCTCTTTTCATGCCTAAAGGCAAAAACTAAACCAAAAACCATAGACGACGTCGTCGCAGTCAATCAACCAAAAAAGACATTTTTTTGACATTGTGACCAATGCAAATTTTTGGAATTTGGTAGTTTTTTATTTAGAATGTTTTTTCGGCATGAAAACAATAAAAACAAACCGCTGAACAACAAAAAAACATGATTTTTTCTGAATCCCGTTCCCAGGGTGCGGAGCGTGAGGAGCCGACCAATCAGCGAGTTGCATATATTAGCGTGATAGACTGTAGGTACATGTCATTATTTGGTCATTTTGAGTGACGTACTCCATGTTTTTCGATTTGGATGACTTCTAAAGTCAATTTTTAGCGTTGAAATGACTTAACTGAATTGAAATATCGTTTCAGAAATCGTTGTGTTGCAACTTAGAACATGTTTGTCAGTCGGTAGGCCATGAGATGAAACAACTAAGAACGGTTCAATATTCAAGTACACGTCAAAAATTGTCCTGTATGTTTCACTGTTGAAAATGCAACTTTCCCTGTTGTTGTTGCCCTTGTCATTGTTCTTTTTCGGAAAATGAACTTGTTGTTTTTGGAAACAGCTGCTTTTAGTTTTTCTGTTTCTTTTCTACTATTTACAGACAGTTTGTTTCAATTTGAAAACGAAGGAAAGCAGTTTTCCATTGCCAAATTCCGACGCCAGGCTATATAGGGACATCACAAAAAGCATATTTGGTACAGCGTTTACGCAGGGGGAATCAAAAGCAAAAAAAACACTTATCGGGAGTTTCGCGCAGTCTCAAAGTGACAGTTTTTATGTTGTCATTTCTTTGAGTGTTTATGTCGTGGATTTTTAATTGGCAAAACTTGTTTGTGATTTATGACATTTTGTGAAATCAATTGTTTTTGTTTTGCATAATGGAAGTTTTGTGAATGTGTTGATGTGAACTGGCCGTGAGGCTTACAAATAAACTTGATCTTGATCTTGATCTTGATCTTATAAAATGCAGAAGAATCAAAAAAGCAAATTTTAAGGTGATGGCTTATGATGGGCGAATTTTTCAGAATCCACCCCCGCAGGTCGCGTCGCGGGGCGTTACAGTGTGGGTCAGAGTTGTTAGTCTCAACAGTGTATGGTTATAGTTGTTTTGTGCTTTTGATGTAAGCAGCCATAATTGGCTAGCAACCTTGACGCTTTTTTTATCTGCATGGTTGAACCGTGCTATTAATCGTTGGTTTCCCGAAAGAAATCACAGTTTTTGTGATTTCAAAGACGAACGCATATGTTTGTTCAAGTTTACGGCAGCACGTTGTGCTGACTATTTTAAGGAACTGATGTTTTTGCAATCTCGCTGCAGAGCACGAGTGCGAACATGACTTTTTGAAAAGGAGAAAACAGATTCTTGGTTTCGATCTTAGCCATTCTGCTTGGAGCTGTTTTGACTTTTAGTGTTGTTTGCTGTTTTTCTTACGCACAGATGAATTGCATAATTTAATGCAATAGGAGTTTTTCTTCATTTTTTCATCAGCGTGAAAGCCGATTCAAATTGGTCTCTCACTTTCTCCCCAATCTACATCCATGCCAAGATAATGGTTTTGGTTGCGAAACCAATGTATAAACCAATGGCTTTTTTCAAACCTGGTCACCTTTTCCTGCTGCAATATTTTGGAGTCATTTCTAACACAAACCGTCATCATTTGCATAATCTGACAGCTAATAAAAGCTTTGATTGTTGTTGTTGTGTGCTGAAAATACGCTAATGAAGTTACGTAAGATGTCAATAAAACCACAGGGTGTTTCAGAAGTAGTGGGTAGGTGTTTGACGCGTTATTTCTCGAGTCTTGTTGAACCATATTCAATGAAATTTTAGACACTTGTTTAGAAAAGTTCAGCTTAGATTTGTGCAAAATTTCAGAGAAATTCATTTACCTGCACACAAATGACAGAGCAAAACACAAAAAAATTAATAATGGACAAAAAATACCAGATCACGCGATACCGCCGGACAACAAAGAACAACACTCAATGCAAACATTCAAAAAACATTCAAAGTATGTGTGGCGATAACAGCAAACATCAACAACAACGACAATAGTCAACTTCATCAAATTTCTCAAAGTGTCCACCATGAGCCTCAATGCATCGCTTGCACCTATCCGTCTCGGCCAAAGCCGCCTTCTCGTGCATGTACGCTGGTTTAGCACGTTCCAGAACCCGT
>JASANC010004338.1:0-30686 GCA_030248135.1 Theristus sp. LFF4_11
GAGTTAGTCTAGCCTTCGCTTCGCTAACGGAACGGACAGCGAAGAGGGAACGAACACGAAACCAAATAATTGCCGCCAGCGGGTTTTTCACACCTAAAAATGCTAAATAGGTGTCGACTGTCGTCGGTGTCGAGTCCGAGTGGGAGTGGAGTCGACTGAGGAGACACTTGAAGATTTTCTACACCGATGGGGAGTCTAATCTCTAGTCTAGTCTAGTGTCTATCAAGATTCCTTCCAGAACAGGATGCGAAAAAAAGTGAAAATCCCAATTCCATTCCATTCCATCCCAATCGTAATGCATCATTATTAAAACAGGTGCATGTGCAGTAGCGGTGGCCCCTGCCCTTTAACACAGGAAAGAAAAAAATGCAAAAACTAAATTGATCATTTTCACCTTATAAAAAAGGCTTGGCTTAGGATTAGGATTAGGTTTAGGATTAGGAACCTACAACGACTCATTCCAAGCAACCTCTGATCAGAAATCAAAAAAATCACTTTTAAGTATGTATACAAATCCATTCCAATTCCCAAATAAAAATAAAATAAAAAATAATTTTTTTTCGAAATCCGGAGGAAAATCTGATGAACGATGGTCGACAAAAATATGTAGGTGCATTCGAACCGCGCTGCCGCTGACGGATGACACGCTGAGTTATTGTTATTGAAATCTACCACAGCGGTTTAAAGCAGCTGAAAATCAAAATTAGGCTACGGTAGACACTTTGCCGTGTGCGCTGTGCTGACGTTTTACGGATTTGGTTCGGTTATGGGTTGTTTTCTTATGGCGTGAAACTTTTGTGCCTCCGTCCTGTCTTCCTGAAACGACAATAGCCTAGCCGATAAAATTTAGGGAGCCGCGGGGAACAGAAGGGAAAGGGGCCGACTGTGGAGGACAAACTCCACCTCCACATCATTGCCTGTACAGAAAGCATGCATCACGTGATGAGTGATGAGTAGCAATCAGCAGATAGTCTATAATTTAGAGTTCGACTGTAAACGGGACAAAATTATTTAGAGTTCGAATGTAAACACGACAAAAATATGTGCACTCGAACCCGCAAAGCTTCGCCATGACAATCACCTCCGCGGCATGGTTTGCGGTCAATCGGATGACGCCGTGACAGTCGATCGGGTGACTTGCATTATAACAATGTTTTTTGGGTGTCAATGGGATTTGAAGTCAGTCGGACTGCTGTCATTACCGGATTAACTGACACCGGAATCACTGTGCCGGATTGACCGTCACCCGACTGACCGTCGCCTGAATGACTGTAGCGGATTGAATGTCAACGGATTGACCGTTACAGGAATGACCGTACCAGATAGGTCGTCTTTCGATTGGCCCACAGTGTATTCTGCTAGATCACACAGTTATATTTTTAAACAGTTTTTTGCTATTTCAGTTGTTTCGCAATCAATGTATCATAAGCAGCCAATTTTTCATCTGTTAAAGACGGTGGTCGTAGTGTTTGCAGGACGTCAGCAGCACCGAGCTCACCCATTTCTTGCAGTTTCCGATGAACCATGAAGCGTCGATACGGGCTGTGTTCGAGACGCGTTTTTGCTTGTTCGTACAGAGCAATTTCATTTGGACGAATGTAGTGAACAGTGGCAGTTTTGTTGAAAGTGACCGTATTATTCTAAAAATAAAATATATGTTTTACAAAATTGTAGAAAAAACAAAATATTGTATAGAAACATGAATTGAACCAAAGTTTTCGGTTACCACAATTGCGCTGATTTAACTTTCACCCGGCAGAAGAAAACTGGTATTTTTATTTCAAGTTTTTTTTCGGTTTTAGTAAAATTTTGTACCCGTGCCTTAAATTACCATCTGTCTATAGTCGGACTGGATAATTTCGGGCATTAGCTGATTGGCTGGTGCGTTACCGTAATCAGATTCAAACGCGGGCCGTTCAAATTGCACTTTGCTTTTTTAAAATTTTTAATTTTTGAGTGATTGTGTTGATGAATGTTTGGATTTTTAATGGGCAAAACTTGTTTATTATTTATGAAATACAGAAACATCAAAAAAGTACATTTTAAGGCGAATTTTCATTTTTTTTAGAAAAAAGAACGACGGCGACGGTGATGCGCTCTCAATTCTCAATTCTCAATTTATTTCAACTCAACGCGCTCGAAAGCGGTAACGACCAAAAGCAGTCACAAAATTTCCCAATAATACGCAATGACGACGGGCACAGAAGATAAGAGACTAAGATTGGGCAAGATACGAACGAACTAACAATGGAAGAACAGCAGAAAGCAAAAACTGATCGCATCTGGGCAAACATACAATGTATCTGTCAATTTACGGAACAAATCCACAACCGTGAGAGAACACAACAGAAATGGAAACAAGATCAGCAGCATGAAGACCTCAACATCCAAACTTCAAGATTCTCCAGTCTGTGGCACACCAGAACCAAACGACCCAGTCATCATCAGAACAGAAAAACCGAACCGCCAGATCGGAAAACCAAATTCATCGATGCAGCATGTTGAAACAAAGGTTCAAGTGTATCTGTTTTGACGCGTCATGTTCAATAGAATAAACAAGACAAAACCACCGACAAAGCCGCATACCTGAGACAACGGGTCCAAGTGGGAAACGCTGGGTTTGCGGAAATGCGGACTCCTTGTTGTTTCTGATCACTTGAAAATGGTTGGGAAATTTTTCTGTATCAAAGAAAAGATTTTCGAATATTCAGTTTTCAACAGATTGCTTCTGAACTCCTTGACTGACCTGGAACATACCGTTTTTGATTCAAGTGAGTTCCAGATTGGAATTACACGCATTACACTCTCGACGCTCGAAAAGTGCATATTCGTTTGAAAACCGATTGCTTTTCAAATTTTTCCCACAAAATAAATCATCATGAACAAAATTTTCAATTAAAAATCAAACACAACAACATTTTTAGTTGTCGTCGTTGCCGTCGCCGTCGTACTTGTTCGGAAACTGAACTTGTGCCTTTAGAAACAGCTGCTTTTAGTTTTTCTGCATCTTTGAGCTGTTTATAGACAATTTGTTGCAGTTTAAAAATACGGAACAGCAGCTTTCATGGCCAAATTTTTGATTCACATTTGTCACCGTCGTCGTCGTTCTTTTTTCTGAAAAAAAATAATAATTCGCCTTAAACTTTACTTTTTTTTAATTTTCTGCATTGCATAAATCACAAACAAGTTTTGTCCATTGAAAATTCAAACATTCATCAACACAAACACTCAAAAATTAGAAATTTAAAAAAAGCAAAGTGCAATTTGAATGGCCCGCGTTTGAATCTGATTACGGTAACGCACCAGCCAATCAGCTAATGCCCGAAATTATCCAGTCCGACTATATCTGTGCTTTACTCACTCTTACTCTGCATATTCACTTAAATAACGATCCGTAACAAGGCAAGACACGCCCATTATTTGCCTACGGAATGACCGAGTAAACATGGCAGCTTTTTTCAGGGTGCAAGGAGCGCGCGAAATTTGAAGGAAAGAAAAAAGACGTTCAGAAACCAAATTGTATGCTAAATTTGACGCGTTTTTTAGACTTATGGATTCTTCGTGCTATGCTGTTCATTCTTGCTCCCTTGAACACATGATTAGGAAGTTATGTTGGCATTTTTGAAAAAGACAACTCCTAGTCTGCGACTGATCCCGCCTTGACGGGCTGCCTTATTTATTCGGCCATACTGTACCCTACCGAAGACTAGAGGATAAGAAGGGCCAGGACACACCATAATGGCATCCGAGGCACCCGGCGCCTGCTAGAGGGTGCACCGGACCGGATGCTAATCGGTTCTAAAGGTTACCTACCGCCCCATTCCCCTTTCAGTTTTGTTTTCAGTTGAAAACTTTATAAATTGCAAGACAAGTCTCTAAAATAGTTGTTTGTAAGACAAAATAACCTTATATTTGGCGCATATTATGCACCTTAAAAACGAAATATAATAAATAAATTTTCATGATTTTTAAACATTTTGTTGTGAATTTTGTTTAAACATGTTTAAATAAACGTTGTGAATTTTGAACAAAAAATTGCGATTTTGGGAAAATTTTGGCATGAGGTATCCACGGGGGTCCCAGGTTTTGGAGAGTGGGTATCACGGGCAGGACCGACATCCGTTACCCCCAAGGAGCAATCTCATGCTAGGGGTATACCCGCCCTCCTCATCTTCGGTACTGAGCATAATCCCATTCACACACACACACACACACACACACACACACACACTAACAACTCGTGAACTACTTAACCAAAACAAAATTGACTGGCAAGTGCAGGAATTCCGTTGTAGCGTTCGGCAACGTGTATTGCGTTTCATCGTCTGCGAAGAATACGTTGTCGTTTGCTTCGGACTTGATTTTAACAACCTTTAAAAACATGTAAACTTTTAAGACAAGAGGTGTTAGCAAAAAATAGAGGAACATGGATGGATGGAACTATTAGCATTTTATTGGGTTCTGCGACTCAGTGCGTTTGTGTGGCAATTTTATAAAAATACCTTAAGTGACCCGGCCTATTCAGGGTTCTCGGGCCACTTTACCAATTTTTACTTTACCATTTTACCAACACATTACCAATGATGCATGCGATGCAACTGTTTACCCGCATATGCGCGTACAATATTGAAGGTTAGAAAAACGTTTTTAATTAAAAAAAACAACTCACTGCTAATTGTGCTGCTCGCTTAACGTTGTAGGATTTGGACAGCAGAATACCCATTGATGGTTGATGATGATGACCAATCACTGATACTAGGCGATATAACTAGTAATTGCGCCGTGCCTACAGCCCGGATAAAAAAGGTTATGCCATGAAGCAACTTCTACGCGTTGCTAGTTTATTAACCAACAGATTATATTTCCCCAAGTTATAACCCCAATCGGCCCAATCACAAACAGCGACCGACCCGACACCCCTTCTTATCCAAACTGTTCGACCTCGACTCGGGCACTAGAAAACCCTCTCAAACCTATGAATTATGATCTTTTATTTTGGTCCCGCTCCCGACCGAGACTTACGGTAAATGCGTTCATAAATAGGAAACTGTTTCATGCATGACGCTGGAATTCTAAATTGGCAAAGTGATCCGAGCCCCCAAAATAGGGCTTAGTCCCTTAGGCGACTTTGAATTGCCACATGAAGACGCACAAGACTTTCACGTCTGCAAACAAACGTATTGAGTCCGTATTGGTTTGCACATATAGAGAAAATGTTTCACGACGGCGTCGCACTCTGCAACAAAACTGAACGGAATCTGACGACTTCATTTGGATTTAGGATTAGGAACCTACAACTGCTTTGTTGAAACCGAACTAAAACAAACAAAACAGACTGTAAAACTTGGCTTTAGGCTAGGCCCATTCATGCACGCGCGCGCTGAAGCGCGTTGACGGCGACGCGCGCACATGAACGTGCGCTGTTTTTTTGCTTCGTGAATGTGTAGCGAAGTGACGCGCGTCAGCGCGCTTCAACCTCCATGAATGGCGCTTTTGGTTTAGTAATGTAGGCAAAGCGTTTTGTCTTAACTCGGTTCCTTTGCTTCTTTTCCTAATCCAAAACCTAATCTTTCAGGTTGTTTGATCGAATCCTTTTGTTCCTGTGAGCTGAGTGACAATTTTTGAACGTTCTTCAGGTCGTTTAGATCAGATGTGACGTTCTGTGTACATACATAAAAATTGACACCCTGCTGGCTTCCCGAATTTACAAGCGAACAGCGGTTTTGTTCGATATGGTAAGCAGAAAAAACAGTCTCCTCCTTGTCGTATCGTATTGCTTTGAATGAAGCATTTTTGAACAGTTCTTAAAATTACTATTGAGACCTGTTCATGTTGACGTTTGCTGACGCATGTCGACGTACGTCAAGTCAAAGGCACGTCCATGGACGGTAGTATGCAATAACACGAGACGTATCGTGCCGTGCCGCACTGTCGAGCCTCTAAATTGTATGCAATCAACTGGTTGATGGTGATCATGTGATGCATACATACTGTGGATGCATTGCTGTGGAGGTGGAGTCTGACCTGCACAGAAAGCGTGCATAACGCGATCACCAACCAATCAGCTGATTGCCTATAATTTGGATTTAGACTGGACATACCTGCGGCTGTATGAACGCTGTATACACCAGACGTGCCGTGCCGTATACGCATACATCAGCATGAACTGGCCTGACTTCTATGAGGATGCCCCCTTTGCTAAGATAACCATGCTTGACGACCGAAGTCTTCTCTCATTTAGCTTCCTATTGTGTGAGCATTTTTCACAGGGACAAAACACCTCGACGCTGGAGAAGGAGATCGGATCTGACCAATTCCTGTCGAATGAACATTTCTTCGGACTTGTCAACGTATGATTTTTAATGTTTATTGACAAGAATTGCGAGAACTTTTATTGTTTTTGTGTGGTGACGCTTGAAATGCGTTGGAAGAAAACGAATGGTCAGTTGCTTCACTCTCGTTGGCAACAAGTGAAAATGAAGTCGACTCAGCCGCTTGAACAAAAAAAAAGCATCGGAACAGAAACCCAACCAAACATGTGTTGTTGTCTCTTCATCTCTGTGTTTCAAGAGTTTGAAGTTTTGGAAGTGAAATCCTTCATTAGGCTCCAAAAAATCGGGACTAACACAAAAAGTACGTTGATCATTGCACAAAACTTATTTCGTTCAGTTTGGCAACACGTGCTACTGCAATTCCGTGATTCAAGCGTTATATTTTTGTCGACCGTTCCGAGAGAAGGTGCTGCATTACAAGCATCATTTGAAAAAATCCGGTTCGTTTTTTGAAGAATTTTTTTTGTACGATTTATGAAAGTCTTGTCAGTTTGTCTAACGAGACGTTCTCGTGTTGCAGGTGCCATGAAGGAGAACTTGTTGACATGCCTGGCAGATCTGTTTCATAACATTGCCACGCAGAAACGACGCGTCGGCACCATTGCACCGAAGAAGTTCATCACCAAATTAAAGAAAGAAAACGGTGCGAGGCTGTTTGCTCATTTGCTTGAGTTTTGAACATGATAAGTTACATAGTAAGTTAAGTACTGAGCACTTGCTGCTGTGAACACGACTTGCTAAGGAACTCCAAAACATATCCAACCAGTTGATTTGTTGACGCACACATTCTTCTGTGCATGGATTGTTGTGGAGGCGGAGTTTGAATTGCACAGAATGCATGCAGTTAGTTAGAGTTGGAGTAACAGACCGCAGTTAAAAACACAAATTGAATTTGATAAATATGGATTGTGAACCTGGAACTAGTGATCCTTTCTATCGATCCAAATTCCAAACATGTTGTAAGTGGAACAAAAGCTGCTTTCCGTTGCAGAGCTGTTCGACAATTACATGCAACAGGACGCGCACGAATTCCTCAACTATTTGCTCAACACCATCGCCGACATTCTCACGGATGAGAAGCGTCACGAGAACAAAGAGAACAGACAATCGCAGCAGACGGCGCATTTACCGACGCTCACGATGGCTGCGGGCTCGGTCGGCAAGAGCACAGCGAACAGCAGCAAGCTGCCGTCGAGGTCGAGTGCGAACTCGGTGGTGCCGAGCACGAACGTGCTGGCGTTGTCGCCTGATGCCATCTCGCTGCAGAGTGCCGCTGGCACACAGCAACAGCAGCAACAGCAACGATGCAGCGCCGTGCCCGCCTCCACCTGGGTGCACGACATCTTCCAGGGCACGCTCACCAACGAGACGCGATGCTTGAATTGTGAATCGGTGAGACATCGGGGGAGTTGCTTGCGGAGAGACACACGACGTTCTCGTTGATTTTGTTGGATTTATAAGATTTCTGTAAGTCATGCTCGCTGATTTGTGAATCTGTAGACCCTGTAAATCGTTACTGATTGACAATGATGTTCTTGTTGGGTGTTGCAATCGCCGTTTCTTCCACCGTTGCCAGGTGAGCAGCAAGGACGAAGATTTCCTGGATCTGAGCGTTGACGTTGACCAGAATGCATCGATTACGCATTGTCTACGAGTGTTCTCGAACATGGAGACCCTCTGTATGGAACACAAGTACTACTGCGAGAACTGCTGCTCAAAACAGGAGGCACAGAAACGGTCAGTATGGTTGCTGTTTCCAGTTAGTATTTCCATACTGTATTCAATTTTTTTGTGTCAGCTTTCTCTCAAGAAAATCATAGTTTTTTTGTAATTTCTAGGATGCGTATAAAAAAGTTGCCACAGATATTGGCATTGCATTTGAAGCGATTCAAGTACCAAGAGCAGTTAAACCGCTACACGAAACTCAGCTACCGAGTGCTGTTCCCACTGGAGCTGCGGTTGTTCAACATCGTTGGTGTCGGTTTTTTTGTTTTTTTATTGGCCGACCCAGTGGTCCGCGGGCGATTTTATTTCACATGGATTGAAGTTTGAAAACAACAACTTTGAAATCGTAATATTGCAGCCGATCGTTTTGTTAGGATAGGAGGGTGCAGAGTGAAAAGCTGAAAAAAGACCGTTTTTACTTTTTACTGCGTCCGAGAACGAGCTACTCATATCGGAGAAGAATAATGGAACTTTTGTACATGATTTTCCAGTCCGACGACGCAGTGAACGGCGACCGCCTGTACGACTTGGTGGCGGTTGTGGTGCATTGCGGCAGCACACCCAACCGCGGTCATTACATCACGGTCGTTAAGTCGCACGGCTTCTGGCTGCTCTTCGATGATGACATCGTTGATGTGCGTTTGCAGTTGCTGTTCTTATTGTGACACTGCCCAACATGAGATGACAAATGAGTAATGAACACTAGCCGCACGGCAGGTTGCCAGGGGCTTGCGAAAATTGTGAGCCGTGCGCGGAGACTAGGGAGCACCTGTCCTGTCCGGGTCCCAATGAGCTCATCAAAATGTGCTCATGCATGGTTTCCGACGGAGGCGCGCACCGTCACTCCACGCACATTCGCGCGCGTTGCGGACCTACAACATTTTTCGTTTCTTCAACCACTGTCCGAATTTTTTTCATTGCAGAAAATCGACCCGTCCAACATCGAAGAATTCTTCGGTCTATCGGGCGACGGCAGCCTCCAGAAGAACTCCGAGTCCGCGTACATTTTGTTCTACCAGGCGCGCGACTGTGCCACGCTGAGCTCGTCAGTGAGCGATCTCAACTGTCGCTCCACGCCGTTTCCCATTTAGTAGCGATCGATAGCGATTTAGTTGTTTTTTTTGTGCAGTGGCGTTTTCGCGCAACTATTCAGCAGCGTTTGTGTGCGTCTTATTGACAGTTTACTGAGTGCGTCTTGTTGTGCCATTCTTGCATTCTTTACTGGTACGGCGTGCATTTTTCTGTCGGTCGTTTTTTCTTTGTCGGGCACACACTGTTGTAGCTCAGCGTTTGACTGTGTTTTATGTTTACTTTGAGAAACGCTTGGTTCTTTTGTTCGTTACTAGTTTGCGCCCAAGACAGGGCCGCACTAGTTGGGGTTAGAGACGGCTCACATGTTGTTTTTTTGTTGGCAACGGAATGAAGCAACAACGTTCGCTGCTTGTGTGCAACCCTGAAATATAATATTTTTCTCGACAATATTCAGTTTTTCAATTTTTTTACGACTTCGGTGTTGTCAAAAATGAATCAAATCATTAAAACTTAGATCTTGTTCTACATTTCTGTTGTTGCTGTTATTTGCTACTTTGGATTGTTTTGTTTCTCAGAAAGTTCAGTCTTTGTGGAGTATGCAGCAGCTGTGATCGAATAATTCCGTGTATCTGTGCGTTTCCAGCGTCTTTGCCTGAAGGCCCGTTCTGTATTATATTTTTTTTAATGCAACAAGGCAACAAACAGCGTTACAAGGCAAGAGAAGAGGACACCGTCTTCAGGCAAGGACGTCGCGTTTCAATAGTTTTGCTGCCCAACGTGGATTGTTTTTTGTCACCCGTTCGTTCAACGTCAACCACATTCAAACCTGATACAGTGTACATTATTTCAATCGTTTGCAAAAATCTATGGATAAATTTAACAAAGATATCACTGTCATGATCGTTTACACGGCGGACGTGAATGTGACGGTAAAACACTGAAAAACGTTTGAGCATTGTGTTCTGTGAACGGTATTTCACAGTAATAACTGTTGTTTATCTTTCGAACGTTTCGTAAGAAAACAATTCGTACAGTATCACATCCAACAATCCGGGGGGGTACAATTCCGGCACGCTAATTCCGGCCTGAAGAGTTCCGGCCCGCTCATTCCGGCCCGAAGAATTCCGGCCCGAAGAATTCCGGCCCGGATAATTCCGGCCCGAAGAATTCCGGCCCGGAGAATTCCGGCCCGATGAATTTTCGCCAGCACGAACAATATTAAACCACGAAGTGTTGTTTGGTAATCAAATATCGATGTTCACATGTTACAGTATATATTTTCAATGGTGTTTGGAAACTGATTTTAGTTAATGTTGTTAATTGATTTTTTTGGAAAGAGAAACCGTTTTCAACATAATAAATGAAAAGATTTTTTTTATCACGAAAAAGATTTGTGAACCATCACTTATTAACTGATTTTTGTTTTGTGCTGTGTGTTGTCCCTTTTGGTATCATTTCTGCATTATTTGATTTGCGTGATCTTGCTGGCTGGTTTGCATTTTCATAATTTCAGACGTGACTTTTTTGTGCTTCAAAAAATGTCTTGTTTTAGGCAAATTTCGCTGGGTGGGGTGTCAAGCAAATTTCGAGGGGGGCACTAGTGCAGAAATACAAGTATTATGTTGAACTTGCTGGAACAAAAATACAAACCTCAGGTATAATTCTCCTCGGCTAACAAAGCTTCAAACTAGCTGTACGAATTTCTTTATTCACGTTGTGAATAATTATTACCAATCGATATTTGATTACCAAAAATCACTTCGTGGTTAAATATTGTTCGTGCTGGCGAAAATTCGTCGGGCCGGAATTCTCCGGGCCGGAATTCTTCGGGCCGGAATTCTTCGGGCCGGAATTCTTCAGGCCGGAATTCTTCGGGCCGGAATGAGCGGGCCGGAATTCTTCGGGCCGGAATTTCGCGGGCCGGAATAGTACACGAGCCCATCCAATCTATACATTGGGAGTGCAAACAATCATCGCATCACACAAACATCGACATTATCACACTGCATGTCATGTGATGCTCAAAGCGAGCTCACTATCGATTTGAGGATCGGTTGGAAACGAGTACTCTGGGGGCACGGCATCCACTTCATTGGCCAAATCCTCCATCGGCTTTCGATTTCGATAATCGTACAGAATCAGACCCGGTATGCGTCTGCATTGTTCGTCGTACACTGAACAGAGTCTACCAATCTCCTCCACACTGAATTCATAGCTTCTGTACGTACGCGGAAGTTCGGTCCTGCAAGAGCACGACTTAGTTGGGCTACTCGGGCTAGTACAGTGCTACTGGAGAATGGTTAGGTGCGTTGGTGTGAAATGAACGTTGTTTCATGCTTGACGCGGCAATGCTTCAAGTCGGTTGACCATCAGTTTGGATGTTCTAGACATCGGCCATCTTGTAGGTCCTGGATGTTTTGAACACTCGTGTCGTCGCTTGACGCATGAAACTGGCTAGGTTGGGAATGCGTGCACTGACTGAGTGGCAAAACCAAAACAAAAAAATACCAAAGCCTGTCCACAAACAGCAGCACCTAACCGATCAAACAGTTCATCGGTCAGCTGTTGCGCGAGCTCGTCTGGGTATAGCGTACGACAGGGTGTGCGCGCGTATTTCTGACGGTAATGGAACAAATGGCGCGTGAATTTGTTGGTGACCTCGAATGGCAATGCGATCAGTGGATAAGGACGGGGCACCAAAGACACCAATGACACGTCCACGTCGGGACGGGGCGTGAACACTGAGCCTGCACACGAAAACATGGTGTGATTGACGATATGCTTGCGCTGAAGTTGCGTGTATGGAATACGTTTCGGCGCATTTGTCACTTTACAGTACACAATCAAACTGTACACGTATGCAGTTTCTGTATTCTGGCATGCTCATTGATTGGCTAGATCGAGCTGGTTGGACCATTAGTAGGTCTATTACTAAATTAGCCAATCAGCTGCTCGCCTGTGATTTACGGTTCAAATGTATGTATGGCGGAACGGAGCACGATCAGAAATGACCCGTTGCAGGTACAGACAGGAAGCATGTTATCTGAATTTTTCCCATCGATGACAAAAGAGCAAAACTCTAGACGGTCGATCCGAACTACAAAGACTCGCGCTGCTGCACGATCACCAAGGCTCACCAGGCAAATCGAGCAGTATGTGACATTCAGCGAGGTACTGGCACATGATCGAGAGCCGACTACGTGCGAGCACATCGTCGACGACGGCACAGATGCGATTGGCGACCTCTTGCTGGAACGTGAGCACGAGACGCGTGCGGCCGTGCGTGAACACGCCCGTGCGTCTGCTCATGTCGCGCAGGAATCTGCGATCGAGTTTGCTTTGTGTGATGGTGCACTGGTGGTCACCAGACTGGGTAGTGTCACCGGAGCGACTTGCTTCCGTCAGTTGTTGGTTGAGTTATTCAGTTTCTGTTGTGCTTGCCAAACAGATTGAAGCATTTACAGAAGCCACTAAACCTAAAGACTTCTGTTTATGTCACTTTGTTCCCTAAAGCAAACAAGCAAACGTACTGCACGAGCAGCGGCAGCGAAATGTTGAACGGAAGATTGCCGATCACAAGCGCGTTGGGCGGATGCGAATGCCACGGCCGTTTCACCTCATGGTCATCCGCCCAGAGCGTGTTCCAGTCAAACTTCAACACATCACCCAAATGGATGTGCATTCGGTTGTCGCTGACGTCTCGTAACATCTGAGTCAATTATCGGTTTTTGGTTCTGTGACCCAATGTGCGTGGAAAGCAGAAATCTTTCGTGCTTGACGTGACGATTCAATTGAAATTGTCGAAGTGACCCTATCCTAATCATTGACATACGAGATAGTTTCTTTGAATTGCCACTCAGTATAAAAATAGTTTCCTTTCCATGCGTGCAAGCGCGTTGAGTCGCACAACCAAAAAAGTTCCACAGATCAGATTTGTTTATAGGTTTTTGAAGGTGAAACTCTGCTAGAATAACTGACCTGCAACATCGACAAGTACCGTTTGTCCTTTTCGATGACGTCCAATCGGGCGATATTTCGCTGCAGCAGCGCTCTTGTGATCCCGCCAGGGCCTGGCCCGATCTCACAAACCCGTTTATTGCGCCACCTGGTGTCACTCTTTCGAACTAGCTAAATCATCAAGAAAAAAACGTCTAACTGTATGGATAACATCCTGTTTGATTTTCAGAAAGCCGAAATTGTATTCACTTTTCTACTGATGTTCATGTCAAGAATGAAATTCTGCGCCAGCGACTTATCGGCCGGAATTTTCAGCATCCGCAATAAGTCGCCCAGATTTGGGAGATGCGGCAGACGGTTTGAGAATTGCGACATTTTTTGTTGTTGCCCTATTTCTGAAAATTGTGCGACGACTTTCATTTGAAATGCTTGTTGAAGACAAGTTCAAAAACCGTTACACGTTGCAATAAACACTTTGGTTTTGAAACCAAGCCAGATCAAATCACTGTGTTCCGAAATTCCGAAATTGTTTATTTGCACTGTACTTACACCCACCCTGAAACATGACATGATACACATCACAAATGAAAAAAAGTTTGGCCGGATAAATCACGAGAACCACAACATCTAACAGAAATTGCAGCGGCAAAAATGGGTGAAAAAAGAATTGAGTCATTGATAACAAACATTTCGTTACTGAGAATCGAGTGGATCACAAGAATAAAAAATGATCATAAATTTCAGTTTGTTTCCAAGCAATAAGCCACGAGTTTTTTACGGTTTAGATATTGCAAACTTCACGGTTTTGATATTGCAAAAAAAACAGTCGCGGAAGTGTGGCTAACTGCTTGAAACGGCACAATATGGCAGTACAAATCAAAAAAAATGTTCACGGATGTTGCACAAACCCGATGGAGTTCACTCAGAGGGGAGAAGCTGTGCACTAGTGAGTGGCATCGTAAATTAAAATGTAAATTCAAATTGTGACAGATCGTTGCTGCTGATGCGATGAGCATATCATCAATGGTGGGCGAAAACCACAAAAACCATAGAAATGACAAAAATGGCCATCAACACTCGCACTATGTCATATATTTCATATCTAACGATCACTATCTCATGTAAGCCATCACCGAATCGCGCATTTCACAGCGGCGGTTCCAGTTGAATCCTAAACAGTCAATGGGTTGAGAGGAGAGAAACAAGTTTCGTTTTCGGACAGTATGGTTTTGAAACAAAAAATAACAGATCCACTAAATTTAAAAAAACAAACATTTGCTGAAGCGGTTGTGTCGTGTCAAAATCGGCAAGACTGATGGTTTTCTGAAAAAAGCAACACATTAGCAAAACTGAGCAATACGTAAACCTCATCCTCCATTCCAAAACCAAAAAAATAGAAAATTATTTAGTTCCACCTTTCCCATGACAGGCGGCGCTGCTAACAGTCCATAACTGGCGCCATCCTTCACTTTGAACGTCAGATTGTACTCGGTGACTATTTTCGGAAGCACATTGAATTCGAAACTGCAAATACAAGAATAAATAAAAAAACTTTTTGAATATTTTACCGCATAGAAGACGTGAAAAATCTCAATACGATCCTATCCATTAAACAAGACTCCAAGTGAAGTGCAATTTTTTACCAAGCGTCCCAGACGGGATCAAGTGTTGACACGGCGACGTCGGTTTTCACTTTTTCAACGTGGTCACTGGTGCGGGAGGCCAGCTTTACTTGACAGTACGGGTCCGCGCTGCCTTCAGTGTCGATTGACGTTAGTTCTCTGTAAATAATTTGTTTTGGGTGAAGTGATAACAATGATTTTGCATCTCATGCGCTCTTTTCATTGGAAACCGGACTATTCAATCTGCCAATAATTGCAAACTTCCACGAACAGTGCACGATAGACGTTGACGACCAGACGATTCGTCTGATACTGATAAGACACGTTACATTCCAGCTGACCACAGTGGCCGGTTTTCAGGTTCTGCACACTGAAATAACAATCAAACATTTCTCGGACCGGGTGGTGTAAGCCGTATGAAATGCAGACTTGGCTTCAGCTTTCCAAAACAACGAACCTTCCTTTGTTGATGCGATGTCCGCCTCGCATCCGCGACAAGAAACTGCCTCGTTTCCGTGTGTGCGAACGATCCAACGAGGCAGTCTGAACACTGCTCGTGTCATCCACGACGAAGTTCGGGTCTGAAACGTTGTAACGGGGCATTCATGAAGCAGTATTTAATGACCACACAGCCATGCTTTAACACAGCTACGCGTCACTCAATATGCTTCATGAATGCCGCTTAAATAGCAAAAATTTGAATTGGTATCAATAACTGTCCATCCATAAACTGGCTGTCCATGCAACGCAGTTCAATTGTCTGTTGTTACGTTCACATTAGTTTCATGAATGTCATAACAGCACTTTCTTGATAAATGTGTTCCTATATAATACGTTTGGCTGAATACTCTACGTTGCATATTGCCTGATTTTTTTCACCATGCTTTTTTATTCTGTAACGCTGTGGTCGGTAAACCTTGCAGTCCAAACCTACGGTAATCGCCGACTGTGCAAGGTATGAAACATCAGGTTTTCATATCCATTTCACGCAATATTCTGTCCAAGTACAACTGCGCATTGTGCATCAAGTCACTTTACATTTTCTAAAATTCTCACGCAACATTTTTACAGGCTTACACTCGTCTGAATCCTTGTCTGTTTGTGTTTCACTTGATTGGTTTTCAATAGAAAAGTGACATAATACACTTTACTGAACCAATAAACGAGTCAACAGCCAAGCTTGTTGTGGAGCATCAATGAAAAAGCAAGCCAAACGATGCCAAAGAAGAAGCTCCGCGTGAACAACACCTCGTCGCGCCTGAAAGTCGGCGCACTCTGCGGCGCAAAGGGGCACATCAGCAAGTTCGGCCAGGCGGTGACGTTGGGCGACTTCAGCGTCACGAGTCGCCCGTTGCAGTGCGCCATTCTGCCGTTGACCGTGAATCTGCTGGACGCTGACGAATTTCGACGCATCCAACGACGTGACAGTCCACCAGAAAACGTCATTTATTTGGACGGATCGAACGACGACGACGACGATGCTCCGTCGGGCGAACAAGCGCAAACGGAAGCAACAAAACTCAGCTCGTTGCCGAAGAAACCGGTGCACGCAAGTTTGTTCAACGGCCTCCAGAAAACGCGCATCTTCAACTCACGGTCTCCGTTAGAAGTGAGTGATTTTTGTGCTGTATTTTCTTGAAATGAAAATCATTGGAAACCAGCAAGACAGAACACAAGTTATCCACAGTCGCATTCACGTGCCATCGACTCTCGTACTCTTTCGCGGCAAAAAATAATGCATGTCGCATGGCACCGGCCACCAGTGTCAGTGAACCAAGTCGTTCACACAAATCGAGCGTCACGTTTGGCATTGGATTCATTTCTTTCATTGCATTGCAGCACAAGCAGCGTTGCAACGAGTCGTTTTTGTACAAGCAATACCGCGAACGATTAAAGCAGTCGCAACGCAGCAGCACGCACGCAGACGACAACGACAGCAAACACGGCCACGGCGACACGGACAGACGTTGCGTCGAATGCAGTCGCCCGCTGACGCACGGCGCCACGCGAACCGTTCAGACACAGAAACGGGACTTCCGGGAGCAACGACGACTGAAAGTGCCGCCGGCTGATGCGACGCTGTTCGATCAGGGCGCTGCAGCGTCAGACTCCGACCTCCGGGCGTCCTCGGTGTCCGTGTGCACGAGAAAGAAGAATCCGTACCGCTGTCGGCGACATCTCGGCGCCAGAGGCGGCCAGGCGGTGCTCGGATTCCGGAGCGACTCGGAACTGGAGCAGCAGAACGGCGGACCACGCAACAGCATCACGCAGTCGATCGCTGATCTCGTGCGCAATTGCATCGAGTCGGTCGATTGTTTTGAGTGATTTGATTCGATTATGATTTTCTGATGAGATGGCGATGAATTTTTGATGGCCGTTCGATTGTCAAATAACAAAAAACCCTTCAGGTATTTTCGAGAGGTCGGATCGGCCGACCCAATCGTTGAGATGTCCATGGCGACGCAAATTCCAATCTACGCCGCTGTCCAGTTTGCCAAAGAGTTCGACTCGGAACCAAAGAAAACTGATTGACCGTCATTCGTGATAACAATTTCGTTCACAAAACAGATTTTGAAGGTGTTTTAAATAAATTCGTATTGAATAAAAGGTCGCAACAATGCTTTGGTTGATTTTTATTGCTGGTCGTTTTGTGCGGTTCAACGAAACCACACTGCCGCAATCGGCTGCCTACATTTATTTCAGTTTCAAATGAACATTCATTATCAGTGGTTTTATCTTGTCTTGTCACCAGAAATGATCGCCAGCCAAGAAGAGCAGTGCGTGAATGGGCAAGCGCACGCCGCAACACTGCCGATCAACAGCAACAGTTGTCCCGATTCACCACGCCCACCGAAACTGTTGCACAGACACGCTCCATCGATGAGCACTGATGAAGCAACCGCGTGCAACAATGCCGCCACACTCACAAGTGAAACGTCTTTCACCGAAGTATTGGGCGCGATCGAAGTGGAGAGCACCATCAAACAGGAGCACATGGAGCACGACGATGAATCAGCCGACGTTGATGCGTCGTTGCAGTGCACGATGCCGATAGCAGTTGTGAAAACGGAACCAATCGATGAACAGGACGAAGATGTGCACCAACACGAGTTCAGTCACATTGAGCAGCAAACTGTGTCACAGAATGCGCGCACCGCAGCCACATTCCGAGAGCCGGTCGGTTTTCAGTTCCAATCCCATCCGCAATTTTTGTGTTCGTTCTTCATCACGCAAATCAATTTTGTTCGCAATCGATTTCAGGCCGTTCGCATCGGCGGCAAACGCAAACTGCTCGAGCGAGACGACGAACATCCGGGCGATATGTCGGTACAAGCGCTGCCGTGCACGTCCGATTCGCTTCAATCGAAAGTGGTGAAAACGATATTTCCACGTCGCTTTCTCGTGACATACAGCCAAGAGTACAATCGTCGACCGATTCGCTACGAGCCGATGGTGACCATCGGCCGGCGGATCGTGTACTCGGAGGCGGTGTCGCCCATTCACCCAGCCGAACGACAGCGCCCACTCAGAAAACGGCCAAATCTGCTGGTCCGTCGAAAGCCCACCACTGCCGCTGAGACGCCAGCGAAAGTCGACATTCGCGAGCAAGCGATCCAGCAGTTCGCACAGCGTCAACAGCAGCTACTGGAGAAGAAACAGCAGCTGCTCGCGAAAGCCGAACACGAGCTGACGAACGAGGAGCGAATCCAGCGGTACGCCTGGAAGGGCCGGCTGGCGGTGACGACGAAGAGGACGCCGCGAATGGCCATGTGCCCGGCGCAGTCGACTTCTGGTGCGATCGAGCTCAACGGCGTCGCTGAGAGTGCGGCGGCAGCGCGCGCCAGCACGAGCGGCTTTATTGTCAGCAGACGAACGATCATCGCAACGCCGCCGCCAGTGGCTGCATCCGACGCCGGCGCAGCAGCGCTGAGTCTGCAATCGAAACGAGTCCGAGGACCGAAGCAACAAACGCAGTCGTCATCAGCACCACCGCCGCTGCCGCCGATTGTCGTCGACGAGCGGTGTCCGGTGCTGCAGCCGCCTGTCGCTGATTCGTTCGACGTCATTGACGATGACAGCAACAGCCAATCAGCGAACAGCGACATTTGCCGGGACTGCACGCAGGCGCAGCGGCGCACTTCTGCGACGACGACGACGGCCGAAACACAGACGGAGCGGTGTCGATTCGAGACACACCGCAAACTGATTGACGAAGACCTGGACGCTGCCGTGCTGCGCAACTACGAGTGTGCACGCATGATACGAGCATTGTACCGGTTGGCTCTTCACTCCATTATCACAATGAAATCCTGGGAATATCCACAAAACTCGCTGATTGGCTATAGCAAGCATGTACGTACCGCCAAGCAGATTGTGCACACTGCAGTGATGCATTTTGTCGCGACGATATCAGATAAAGCTGCGGTGTGCTGTACTCAAAAGAAACGTTCGACGCAAAAGAAAATAACGCTCACATGCGTCCTTACTGGCTGGCGCCAAATGGGTGCACCAGCACCCCTTTCCGCAGCGGTAGCAAAGCATTGCCAGATACATATATTGCACCTAAAACAATACCACAAAAAAACCGGAATGCCCATTATTCCCAGCTACTTCAAATACCGCGAGTCGGCCGACCCACTGGCCGAGACGTGCGCGTGCGCGCGTGTCAACGTGGCCACGGTGCAACGGTTGATTGAAGGCGACGAACACGAGTATCCCACGGAGACCGAGATCATTGTGGGCGCCTGGGAGCGGCGGGAGCCACCGGCAGAGCCGCGCACGCCGCCCGTGCCGTACAGACAACGCGCACGCGCTGGCGGCACCAACAGGATATTCGTGTCGAGACTGACGCCCACCGATGGCACGTGGCATGCTTGGTTTTGGGCTGATTGCGTCGGTTGAAGCGCACAAAAACCAACACCAAACGCGCTCTTAAAGGGCGAATTCACATGCTGGCACTTTTTTGTTGTGCTGCTCGCCTATTAAGGGAGAGAGAGAGTCAATGATTCTTTTATTGGTTTGCTACTACAATACTGCATTAAAACACCAAATGCGACCACTGTTTTTGCTGTTCCGGTCCCACTTTGTAACATCGCTCAATTTTTTAAGAGAGATGTCAAATAATTTGACTGTTTTCGTTCGCATCCCATTGCAGACCCGGTCATTCTCGCGCAACGTCAACGCGCCGAGCAACTGGTGGCCGAAGCGGCACAGAAGCGACAGCACGCGCGCGACGAATACTGGAACTATGGGCTGTCCATCAAACGGAGACACACGAAGAGCGAACAGAAACTGATCGACTACGCGCTCAGTCGACTCGAGACGAAACGCAGACTGAACGAGATCGGCATTGGACGGGGCTCGGCGGGGCACGGAAGCACGGGAGCACATGGGATGCTTGTGGTGCAGCAGGAGCTGGCGCAGACACCGCAGAGTGCCGTGGAGAAACGGAAGTCAGCAGACATTCCAGCGAAATCGAAACCAACGATTTTGAGGCGCTCAACACCAAGAGCGAATACTGCTGCCATCAGCACGACGGATGGCGTCGATGCTGAACTGTTCGACCCAACGCCATTCTCATAGTTACGTTTTCCCGTCCCAGTGTTCAGATTCCTTTTGAGAACAGGTTTCGGTTCGTGACAAAAACTACATGCACATGCAGATTCGATTACTTGCATTGACATTACTCAAGATTCGGTTCCTTTTGTTTTAAAAAACGTCGGAATAAATACCAACGATGCAAGAAGCATAACCAAAGAAAGATGCATGAGCGTTACATACCATTATTGTTGAGTTGCCTTGCGGGTGCGCGTGGCGGTTTCGAACTTGTCATTGTTGCACCTTTCTGCGTTTCTGTGCCTGTCCCACCCGCACCCGTCGGCGGCCTACCGTGAATCGGCTGCAAAAAATATATAAATCGAGGCCATGGCCATAGGTTTTTTCCAATTGATTGCATTCCTTTCGTGTTATTTTTAAGTTTCGTTGCACTCTGTAACCAAAAAATCATTTCCTTGTCAGTTGTGTTGTCCCAAACACCACACCACTGCCGTGCGCATTGGATGACAAAGCGAAATTTCAGAATGAAAACTAAACACTGTTCGTGAATAAAAATGGTTTTATTGAAACTGATCTGGTTGCATAAAATATAAACCCGACAGAACGCATCCTGCGTGCGATGCAACATGACAAAATAATCAGGTTCTCAACTGAAAATCTATGCAAAGTTCAGCAATGAACTTCCTTTCTTTCGCATTGACACTTACCGCGCGTGAGTAGCATTTGCAAATCTAGACAAATTATTGGAAATAATACGATCATACTAAATTGAATATGGTTCGTTGACAATATGGAAATTTTATGTTGACCAAAAAAAACAATAAACTGACCGAATGAAAGCAAAAACCACGATTTTGGTTATAAAATAAATCAGACCAAAAATACGTTTTTTTTTCATTGGCGATGTTTCAGTGGCTAACTCGAAATGAAACAAAAACGGATGGACAAGGATAGCAATGGTTAAGTAATGCGTTTTTGAACAAGAGGTTGAAATAAAAGCGAGCGAAACAGAAAGGTCAAAGACAAAAGGAGCTGATGAACCTCCATAAAGGTTCACTATTTTAAACAGAACTGGTAAGAGCCCGCCAAAACTTGCTTCCAGCGGTAAAAAAACAACAAAGAATGGAAAAATCTGAATCCCCGAAACCCGTTGTGTTAGTGCACCGGAAACTGACTATTGTTATGATTCCGTTGGAACCGCCAATGTGAAAGTGACCAAGCAAAATGAGCAGAAGAAGCAACACTAGAATGTAGTTCGGAATTTTTTATGTCCTCCTAACAATCATCATCGAATCCACAATGTTGAAATCGGAAATCGAACATGAAAACATGCCAACTTCAGAAGAGCTAACAAAGCTTTTGGAGCAAGGAAGCAGCCATCAAAATCTGATCACAAATCACCACTTAGTCCCTTGTCGACGTTGTATTTCACGTGTTACTCCTCATTGTTGTCAGTGTTAGGGGTCGTGTCTGCGGTTTTCTCCTTGTCCGAGCCAGGTGGGTTGCCTTTCAGTGGCTGAAAAACAGGAAGGTTCGCACTGAGGTATGGTACAAACAAAACTACGAAGAAAACTTCACATGAACTGTTGCACTTGTGTTTTTGTTGCGGAACGATACAAGAATTGAAGTGTCACCCTTCCTGTTTTCGGCATCACTGCAAGGTTTGTCAGATTGGTTCAAGTGACAAAGATGAAACAGAGACAATCAGTATTGGGGTGGAAAAAATTAGTAGTGTGAACAAAAACACAAATGCACGGAGTCAGCACTCGAAACTATATCTTAGCTTTACGCTTGGAGGAATCATGCGATTGATTACCAAAAAAAGAGTTACGGATTGAAAACGGTAAAAGGCAAATGGATGAGAGATAAATGAAGAACAGAATGAATTGTCACCCAGCCAAGAATTGACGAAATTAAGCGCAAATTGAAATCGAAACCATAGAATAATTGAATGGGGCACACTCACCCGCAGTCGCACGGTCATTACGAGCGGCGTTTGGTGGGTGCCCAAACTGAGCGCGAACCGGTACTGGTGCAGCTCCAGGTTGCGCTCAGACAACAACGACGACAGCGATACGTCACACTTGCCCAATACGCGTTTGGTGCCGTCGTCTTTCGCCTGCAATTGAAAAGCAAATGACAACGACAATCAAAAATGAAATCAACTTTTGTTTGAGATCACGACTCCAAACCCAGACCTCCACTTTCAGCTGTTGATTCTCCGGGTGACTGACGAAAAAGATGAACTTTTCCTGCCAGAGCGGGTTGATCGTCTTGAACTTCGGGTACGTTCGCTTCGTGGTGCCGCCGAGCGTCAGTTCTACCACGGGCGACGGCTCGACGCCGACTTTCGGGAACTGAAAGCAAAATTGGGAGTTTGGATTTGAATAAATTGAGCTAAACAATAATACAACCAAAATAGAACAATAGTAATGCATAAGTGTTCCGAAATTAGGTGCAGATACTCAACGTGCAGGTTTTTCTCATCAGTGCACCCCGTACACGTTCCAAGTTATTGATTTCTGCGTTGGTTTCAGTTTCTTGTGCTTTTGAAACACAACATTTTTTGTGACCACTACAATGACAGTGAAATCGTTTCAAATATTTGTAATTTCACGAAGCGAACCGGCAAATCAGTGGCATGATCGACATAGACCATGAGCAGCGCGGAGTTCATGGTGCGATTCGCCTTCAGCCACTCAGACTCCCATTGGTCGACCTCGAGGTCACGTGGGTCACGTGACAACGACATCCAGTAGATCTTCAGGTGCAGCGAGCCCTTGTCGGCGCCGTCCAATGAGAACCACTGAGCAAGAACAGCAAGGTGGTGAGCGAAGGAATAATTTGTTTTGTTTTGTTGGAATTATGTTTTTAGCCAGGGCTAACTTAGAGAAACGCACAGAACGCCGTCGAGAAGAGGTGCCCATCAAGTTTTCTCTGTCATTAATTGCTCGATTCCCCGAACGCACAGGCAATAGTCTAACGCGCTACCACCAGGCCACGAGGGTGTGACAATTACCTATTACATATTACGAAATAAAGCACCAATACCTCATCGATGGTGCCCTTTGTGCGCACACTGGCCAAGTCAAGGCTGAGACGGCCGAGCTCTTCGTCGTTCGAGCCGGCGTCTTCGTCGAACAGCTCAACACGAAGCCGCTGGCCGCTCGCTTGCGCAACAACCGCCTGCACAACAAAATGTTCACTCAACAAAACGACCCTCAAAATGTAAATTTATTCAAACGTGTCGAAATGAGTTGTTAAGATTTTTCTATAAACGCCCGTTTGTCGAAATGAGCAGGTGCGTCAATATTTTAGTATCAAGGCATGGCAGCCAAACTGAAAGTCCGGTTCAAAATCATGTTTGAAAACACATGATGTCATTTCGTTCGACACGTTCGGATAAACGGCTATACCTCATAGAATTCGTTCCAGACCGGATTCAAGTTGTCATCGACCACCTTTGTCTTGAACACTTGGTTGCCAACTAAAAAAAGAGAATAAGAGTGACTCCCGGGTCTGCAGCGTTGTTCACAAAACCCAAAGACACCACGAACGTGTGACGACTGCGTACGGATCAGAGCGTCCCTTCTTGATGAAACTGATGTCTTTGTTTTCCAGGTCAGCTGCGGCAACCACGTGAATGCGAATGACACCCTGGCAACGCAGAACGCATGGCAACATTTGTGCATACCAGAGACGTCGGTTGGAAATGGAATTACTGCATACTCGTAACTCCAAGTTTGAAAAAATCCCCCAGGGTACCTGTGTCTGCATGAAAACGGATAAAAAAGCCAAAACCCAAAACGAACATCCGGTTCGGGGAACTGCAGCTGCACGAGGTCAATGGTGGGCACGAGGGGTACCGTGATCGAGTTGGGCAGCACGCAAATGGCGGCCATCTGCTGCGTCACCACGCTGCGCACGGCCGACCTGGAAACAAGCAATTCGAGCAGTTGTACTTCTGATTTGACAAGAAAATTTCGAAAAAATCGTTTACATCAATCCGGGCAACTCGACCATCTCACCGATGCCGCTCAAATTGAAGTCGACAATCTAAAACGACGAAACGCCGAAAATGCATTCGTGTTTGGAGTCTTGTGGTAACATTTAAAAAAAAGCACGTGCACCAAACTGACCGGGTTGTCAAGGAAGAACGCGGAGACACCGCCAACCATCGGAGGATAAGGCAGGATTGGCGACAGCACTGCACGAAGTTTCCCGGAGAACTGAGCAGTGAAATTGAGGTTTATGCGCAAAAAGTGGTAAAATTTACCACCACGTCTAAAAAAGTATGTTGTAAGCGCAAATGTGCACGCATGTGATAGGGTTCTTTGCTGGTCGCCGCCCGAGGGACTACACGATGCAGCCCATTTTTCATTGTTTTTTACAACTTTGGTAAGTGTCTGAAGTTTGGCGGCACACTGTGTACAGTGTACACACACATCTGCTGCATGTTTGCAAATACAACACTGACTCAAGCTGAACAAAACGCACCTGCAGATTGTTCATGCCAGCCTTGAACGCGCCGACGCCCACAATGAACTCGCAGTCACCAGCGTACGCAACGTCCATGTCCAGGATCACACGGTCACGACCGACGTTCTCCGTGTACACCTGTGTGGGTGTTTCTCATTCTTGTCCACAATTGGTACAAAACCGTGGGAAGTGCTACTTTGTGTGTGTTGCGATTCAATCGCACATCAACTGCCTGCTCGCTATGGGGGTCTTTCTACCTTGATGCCATGGAGTCTGCACGGCACATCACCCATGTCCATGTGCTCAAAGCGGAACGACTTGAATGGAGCGGGCATGGACGCCTTCACCATCGGCTCAACGTTCTCCTTCATGTACTGCTTTGCGTACTCGCCGATGTACGGCCACATTTGCAGGATCACCTCAAACAAAACAAATTCTAAACTGTAAAACCAACACACGATTGGCTCTGGGACGCAATACGTTTTGCAGACGTGGAACGAAACTCAGTTTCATGCTTGATGTGACATTGTTCAAGTGACATTGTTCAAGGGACTCGTAAATTTCAAACTGCAGCATCAAGCATGAAAATAAGTTTTGGATGTATACCAGACACTGTCCCTGGTAAAACAGCAGTGACGCCACGCAACCTTGTTGATCCACTCGACGCGTTCCGTGTCGGGGAAGTGCACCCAGGCGGGCAGATCGTGCATCTGCGCCATGATCACCTCCTTCTCGCGCAACGACGTCTGCCGCAACGATAGGAGGCGTTTCTCGCGTGCCTTCCAGAGTTTCGACTTTAGAAAATTCATCACGACAAATATGGCGATCCACGCGATCGAATAATTGAAGCGGCCTAGTAAGTAGGAGAACGCCATCATGGCGGTGCCGCCGGCCAGCGGCAGAATGTACGACGTCAGCGGCATCGCGCTCGTGCTGCTGCTCTTCGATCCGGCGCCGCCGCGTTCACCACCAGCCGCAGTCGCCGGTGACGCTCTGGACAAGACAGTTTCAGATTAAAAAACCAAGAGACGAGCTGCTGACAGAGTGTGGACAGATTGTCGAACTGATTGACAGAATTGAACTTGCAAACGCAAACCCAAAAAAACAAGTGGAAGAACAGATGCGAGCCGCGGCAGCGAGGAGATTCATCAGGAAGATAAGATATGAATGAGATTAGCGATGACAGTGTGTGAGTGAAAGCAACTCAGGGTTTTTGTACCTTCCTTAAAATCAAACACTCCTCAATCATGCCGAAAAGTAGTTGATAACTTTCATCGAGCGACGGCAACATGAACATGAGATGTTGAAGTGGAAATTTTCATGTGTCGGGCGGGGACCGGGGTCGTCGTAAAATTTGACTGTGTGTGTGTGTGTTCACGTGAACAAAACAGAATGTTACGGCTAAAAATGTTACACCATTGGACGGGCACGGGGCCATACGACACGGCGACGGTACACACACACACACACACACATATGTAACTTGTGCACAACGATAGATCCTTGGCTGGTTTGGGAGTACCGTCAGCCAGCGAAACATTTGTGGCAAATAAAAGTGCTGAACATCAAAACATGTGTGTCCCAGCTTAGTTTACGGTCTCTGCGTTTTGTCACACTGATACAACTGCTGCAGAGACACCGAGAAAAATCGAAACACACAATATAAACATACATACTTGCACTTCGCCAATAAAAATGTCTGCATGAATTTTCAGCGGAAATTGTACCCACGTCTGGTGGGAGGAAATTGTGTGTGAGGGGGGGGGGGGGGGGAGATATTTTTTTAAAATTTATATTTGGTGAATTGGTTCATGTTGTGCTTGTTTTTTCAGGGGCCATGGCAAAGGTGAAAAACTGAATAATCAACAGTATTGCTGCTGACAAATGTTACTATAGTTGTGGTTATTGGTCTGAGTTGATCAGCGTTTTGCAAAAGCGAATGCAATCGTTTGAAACAATCCAACTGTGTGCAAACAACTTACTCGACGAAATGCAATGTTTTTACAAACTGCATCACAATAACCCAGTAACCACTGTATTTGTCATAAACCAGATTTGCGGTGTTGCAAGTGGATCAGCGGGCAATGAAAAGATTAACCACTAATCTATTGTTTCTTTTAGAATTGAACTGAATCAAAGGGGGTGTGAAGAAAAATAAACTGAAATGAACTCATAAACACAAATCAGCACTAGCAGGTTGACAAGCATGAAGAAAGGTGTGGCTCACGTTTTCCACCAGTCGTTGAAACTACTTTTAAACAATTTTTTGTCACTCACTGGTTTGCACGATCGCTTTGCATGTTGTTGTTGGGCTGTATTGTAGATTTGTTTCTTTGGTTCTACAGAAAAAAGTTCACCAAATAAAAAAGTTGAAATTCTGAACGAGAGAGCGGTAATACTGAACAGTGGAGAGTCATATTGGAAAAAATGTAATATTATCTTGTGCGTCAGCGAGATTACACACGGCAGAGCACAGAGAGAAAATTATTCTGATTCATTCAAAAGGTGGGTTTGTTTTGTTTGCCTTCGTATATGTACAATATTTCTGCTTTTTAAAATTGTTCTATAACGTGTTCTAGCAAAAAATACGGCGCCCAAAACCAATCCTAGACATGTTAGAACAACAAAATGTCACGGCACAACCAAAACAGGTGAACGCCTCGCCCAGAGCGCAGCACACACTACCATCAACATCAACCTTTGTAGTCCAACCACTGCAGCTTTTCCCGCTGTTGCACCATATGAACATATGGTTACATAACTGATGATGAAAAGGATGAATAAACATCGTTTGAACAACGTTCTTTTATACGTGTGCGTTGAACACGGTTTGTGTTTGAGAATTTTTGAACATGATACAGTTGTATCTTGAAAAGTGTGGACCTGTACAGGTTAATGCAGAATCTGCTCAGCGGCATACCCCAACGGTTGAGACGTGGGCAAATACAGTAACGTGGGAAAAAAACTTCATTTCCATTTGTACGTTTGACTAAAAACAAGCTTACCAAGACTACATAAAGGATGGCTACTTTCAAATGCTAAACATTTGAATGCTAAAAAATTCAAATGAAAACACATACAGTGAACGAGTACACAAGAAAACATCCGTGGGCATGGTGGGCATTCTCGGACCTTGAAGAAAAGTTTTCACAGTTAGGGTTGACATGCGAAACAAAACCGTTTTTTTTCCGTTTTTTTGTAAAAATAAAAAACCGTTTTTTAATTGTTTTGCAAATGTTGATAGTTGAAAACTATTGAACGATGATATCGCATAATTGCATTTTGCAAAATTCTAAAAATAAACTGCCAAACTCAAATTAAACTTCGCTGTACTTAAAAACACTAATGTCAACTGCATTTCCGTTTGATTCCGAGGGCCAAAAGGGCCAGTGCTGGGGAAAATTGGAAAATAAAACGGTTTTAAAACGGAAATAAAAGCGTTTTTTTTCCTGGCAGTATAAAAAACCTTTCTTGGCAGTTTTGGTTCATGTTGTTTAAAAAAAACAGTAAATACCACAGTGGCCACGATACTCAGTGAGAAAGACTCACTTGAAAATCGTCGACGTGGCCACCACAGGTTCGATTTGCATGATTGGTTCTCTCTGTTGTTTTCATGGACTGAAAATTTTTGATTTTTTTATAAAAGTACTTGTATCCACGATGGCAATTTTTCAAAATCCGAAAAAGGCTTTTTTGTTTGATCCAGAGACTCAATGCAGGTAAACAGTTTTATGCATGACGCGGGAATTCAAAAATTAAAGTGATTCGATTTCTCTCAATAGGGCCGGGTCACGCTATTTTGAATTGTCCCATAAAAATTTAGCTTGGTTTCCTGCAAACTGCAATTATGAAACGTAATGAGTCGCAAACTCTAAAAAAATAGATAACACAGTGGCCTGGCCAATAGCCACAGGTTTTTAGGGAGACGGGCATTTGAGAGCGCCCTACACAACACTCACGTGCTGAGCACACGGGAAGCAACCCGAAACAAAAAATAAGCGCATTAGGAAGAAAGAACTGGTTTCATATTTGTAAAATATAAACGAGTGAAAACGCAACGAAGCCGAAGAATACGAAAAGACGTACATGTACATTTGAAAAATCTACGCGTCCACACGCGTGCTGCAAAGGATGGGGACGTGTTGAACAAAGTGAAGATGAAATGCTGCTAAGCTGACGCACAGAATTTCAGCCAGACAATGCACAGAGATGTCAACAAAGTCATTGCTGCCTTTCAGTTTTTGAAAGAACCACCATGGGTACCATCGAGCATAAGAAAGCTTTGGTTTAGCGTAGCATTACCGTTGGTTACATTGAGATAAAAAAGTTTTTTCAAATTGAAGATAATAATTTAAAAAATCGTGTTGTGTATCGTGTGATTCCGAGGTAACCGCGTAGTGGCCGCGAAGACTTGTTTTAACACAAACGCGTCACCAAATACTGCTTCATGACTAGGGATGGATCCGGCAAATTTGCCGGAATCCGGGCCGGATCCGGCAAAAGCCCATTCCGGCCGGGCCGGATCCGGCAAAAATTGCCGGAATCCGGACCGGAATGGCCTTTTTATGTCTAAAAAACATCTACGCACATTTCGTCGCTTCTTCATCACATTTTCAGCATAAAACAGCACAGACACAGAAACAAAGTCAGCAAGACACAGCACGTGAACCAACCAAAAATTACAACAGCAACAATTGACAAAATTCACATCGCATAGGGATAATCAAGTGCTGGCAACACTCCATTCAGAAACATGACCTTTTCGGCGTTCTGAGTTCACAGACGAGATCGGCTGTACACAAACACCTGCCTGGCTTCAGAGAACATTCGTTCGCTTGCCACGCTTGTTGGTAGCGGTGCCAGGTATCTGCGCGCGATTGTCGATAGTTTGGGGTATTTAGACGAATTCAGCCGCCAAAAGTCTAGCATTAGATCACTTTTGTCCGGTTCGTCGATAAAATCATCCGACTCGTACATATTCATTTCGCCGCGCACTTCGTCATCAAGACTGGTTGATCGCCTGACGGGTTGCGCGGTCGCGCAGCGTGAAACTCGATGCCTCCGTAGAGGCCAGTCGATGTCTTTTTTGGTTCGGGCTCGCGTTCACTTTCGTCATCGTCGTTGTTCGCGATCTCGGATGTATCGTCGCAGTTTGTGGGCGTCTCCGGTCGTTTCAAGATTTTCTTTACAATGTGAAGTAGTTCACAACGAATCGCGCCTTCATTTTCGAAGACGACTGCAGTATTCTTGAATCGCGGATCAACGTACGTGGCCATGATGTTGGATTCGTTGTGGAAAAGCGCACGGAAGCGTGTGTCGATGCTGGTCAGCAGCGTTTTTTCGTCGTACCAATGCCACTCGCATCGACTTGTTCGATGCGCTGCTTCAGTGCGCAAACGGCGGGCAACATCATTGAAATGGATTCGTCGTCTCGTGGATTCGTCGTTGGGGGGGGGGGGGTTATCGGGTTTTAGGGGATCACGGCACCCCCGCACACCAATGGTAACACACGTCGCTAAAATCGCTGGTGTTCTGGGGCTCACAAAAAAGCAACTGTTTGACAGCTAACTGAATATGACCAACGAAGATGGCTGATTTCAAAAAACCTGCGTTCATCAACAACGTCGGCCAAAAGCTGGCAGCCACGTTTTTTACAGTGGACGATGCTGCACATACGTTTACCACTCAAGACAGAAGCAGTGAACCATTTACCATTGAACAGAACACTAAACTAAAGAAACGCTCACTGATCACATGTCAAATGCACAACAACAAAACCAACAAAGCACCGAAACAAATTTGTCAAACCATTGAACAGCTCAGAAACGGAGAAATCAACTGGTTAATTCGCGGGTCTCGGCCATTCCGGCCGGATCCGGCCGGATCCGGCAAAATTGCGCCGGAATCCGGACCGGATCCGGATCCAATTTTAGGCGCCGGAATCCGGAATCCGGAATCCGGACCGGAACCGGCTCCATCCCTA
>JASANC010004339.1:0-23163 GCA_030248135.1 Theristus sp. LFF4_11
GAGTGACTCGGCCCTATTTAGGGGACTCGGATGATTCTGCCAATTTTGAATTGCCGCGTCATGCATGAACACTGTTTACCTATCTATGCGCCGCATTGAGTTTCGGGACCAAAATAAAAGCTCCTACTGCATCGAGCTCCGCCCCGACACAACCAACCGCAGTCGCACGTGACAGCGCACATCATGTGACAGGCTCGCCACAGCAATCCCCTGTACCCCCCCCCAAACATACCCGCTTATCAGCGGTGACCAGCGTCTGAACGAGAAAGTCACGATTGAGCAGCGTCTGCTGGATGTTGGGACTGTCGATTTTGGCGAGCGCGCCGCTGATGCGCTGGTGGATGTGCGCGATGCGTTTGTAGTCCCTGTACTCCTCCAGTATACGCAGCACGAGTTTGTAAGTGTCGCACATCGACTCGTACATTTGCGCCAGGTAGAAATGCTCGGCGACATCTTGCAGCAGGCGGAGCAGGCCTGAGGGCGGGGAAATGGTTGGGAGATGGAGAGAAATGGATGGAAAATTTTAGCTTTTTTTCCAGCGTAATGTAGTCAAACAACGCATGAAACAGAACGAAAAAAAGCAAAAGATCTTTTAGTTTCGAGACTGAGCCGGACAGACATGGACAATCAGATTGAACGCAAAATTCCCGAACGCAACACCGTACAAAGAAAACGAAAGAAAAAGACAAAAAAAACGATTCCTTCTCCCACACGACCCGACCTTCCTCCGTGAAATATTTACTCTCGCAGATGCCCTCCTCCTCGGGACTGACGACGTCGTCCGAGACAGCGCTCTCCTCCAGCACATTCTCGCTCAGCTTCTCCGCGAACACGTGCGCACCATTCGGCAGGTGATCGATGTGCTCCATCATGTACTGCGGTGCAATCGATGGAATTGGGATGATTGATAATTGTGGTGTTAGAAAACCGTGAAATGCTGTTAGAAAGCAGTGAAATGCTGTAACAGTCACTGTGCTTCTGTGTATCTGATGTCAACCATAATTTTTGTTGAGCACCTGATTGAAAAAGTTATGCGCGGTATAGCGGTGTTTTGGGCCATGTTGATTGCATATCAGTTGCCTATTGCGCCGATTTGAAAAATCAGTGCAGTGCAGTATCTCAAAAATGTAGCCAATCAGATAACGAGCAAACACATATTTGTCAGCCGATTTATTCACTTGGGTAAGCCAATAATTCTCGAAATGTGACAAATATAAGCTCAAAAATGAACCAGAACTGCGTTACGAAGAGCAATTCTTCCATCGCTCGACTGACCAGATATTCTTAGCCAATCGTAGTTGACTACAACCGAAAAAACCGTCTAAATTTTTAAATTTCCTGCCATCAAAATTCGAATGCAGCCAACCAACCAACCATGTACTCGCAGACGAGCGCTGCGGCGTGCAGATAGCAGTGCGCCGCCTCAGCGTGGTTGCCGCGTTCAGTGTGTTTCGCAGCCATGCTGCACAGCCAGGTCACTCTGAAAAGAAAGGTTGACTGAACACTTGGTCGATCGGTTTGACAATGTCAAACAGAAATTGTGAGTTTTTATGGTTCAAAATGGTCCCCTGCTGCAGGGTTATCGGTATTGGGGGACTCCCGCGCTTCGAAGTTAAGAACACGCTAGAATTTCGGCCGTTATATTATTTTTCAAATGCCAACGAATGATCGCACGAACAGTTTCCACTTTAGCGATTTGTCCTTTTAGAGCAAAAATTAAGCAGCATTCATGAAGCGCAGTAGTTAGTAACCGCGTAGCTATGTTTCAATTTAATTTAAACTAAATACTGCTTCATGAATGCGCCTTTATTCATAATAATACGGGCGCGTTTTCTAACCCTCCTTCGCCCTCAAATGAACAAAGCAATATAACTGTCGTGTACAGCCTGTACACGGTGTGCGCGACAATAACAGGCCAATCCGGCTGCCACAGTTCTTGGTTTTTCATTCGTCGATCCGTTTACCTCAGGTCGGGGCTCGTCTGATAGCCCTTCGCGATTCGATACATCAAGTCCATCAGCATCTCAAAGTCGTTCTGGAGTTCCTTCATTTTGACGGTGTCCGAGAGGATCATGTGCAGATTGAAGATCAGATCCTTCACTTGATCGGTGAACGTTGTCTCGCGAAGGATCGCGTCAGTTGAGGTGTCCGTATCAGCGTAGATCAACACCTGAATTGGACTCATGGGATTGTTGGTGTCTGAGTCTGGTTTACTCTGCTCATCTGCATTAAATTTTTGAAAATGTGTTGCATCGAGCTGGCTATATTAGTACATAGATTTGAATTACACTCGAACTCTAACTTACTAGAGAAAAGTGCGCTTTCTGCGCATTTAAAAGGTGGAATATGATCAGTAATTATGAAAGTTATGTGCTAAATAGAATAGACCTTTTTTCAGAACAAAATATATTGACATATACAATGTTGACACAAGAATAGGAATCATATACAATACGTATGACAAAAGTTTTAAAACAGCATGCAAACCGTAAAAATTGGTACCACTAATCAATTTCTTTGTGAAAAATATTTGCGCCGTTTTCTGATTTTTGCCTTGTTCTTTTAAGTTTTTTGGGGTGGTGGGTGAATTTGTCATAGATTAGATAGACCACAAAAAACCAACATTAGATGCAGAACAATGCTAGAATGAGTGCATTGCTTGCCGATGCCACAGCAAATTATTTGTTTTTGGTTTGAAAAAAACATTTTTAAGTTTAGCCCAAGGGATGCAAATCTATGTTGGTTAGTTTTATGTCTTATGACTTTTATTCACATAACATAGATCCACATTCAGATTTTTAAGACTGTGTAGCAAAAGAATGAAGATTTGAAGCTCTGATTTATTGTACTGAAAGACAGAATGAACATAAAAAATAATGCACTTTATTTTTCTTATTTTAGTTGACAAAACCATAGTTAAAATAAACGGTTAGTTATAATACAAAAATTGGTTGTGGAAAACGTTAACAGATAGCACCAATTTTTACGATTTTGCATGCTGTTTCAAACTAAAACCTTTGTCGGACGTATTGTATATGATTCCTATTCTTGTGTCAACATTGTATATGTCAATATATTTTGTTCTGAAAAAGGTCTATTCTATTTAGCACATAACTTTCATAATTACTGATCATATTCCACCTTTTAAATGCGCAGAAAGCGCACTTTTCTCTAGTATTCCAGCTTTTAATTGAGTCATTTTAGGTCTCAAAAAAACTTTCGATCCGCTATTGACTAAGCCCTTAACTGGAGCGCTATCGAACCAAACTTGTTTTTGGGATGCTATCTACCAGCCCGCTAGCGACCGCGTTGCTATAGACCAAGTTGGTGTCAACTGGGCTGCAATCGACCAGGCTGCTATCGGCCGGGTACTATTTACCAGGCTGCTGTCGGCCGAGTTGCTATAGACCGTGAAGCTAATTACCGATCTGCTATCGACCGGGCTGCTATTGACCTAGCTGCTATCAACCGGGCTGCAAACGATTGAATTGCTATCAACTATCGAAAACCTGGTATCGACAGGGCGATCATCGACGGATTCATTTTTTGGATGGGCAAAAAACTTGCATGAAAGTTGAATAACGCTACTTTTGACACTGAGAAGCATCGTAGCTTTTTAAATATTAATTGATTTTTTTTGTTCTACGTAACAATTTACCCCAGGGACTCAATTTCTGCAAAATAAAAACAACATCATACAAAATTGAAAGAGCGAACACTTGAAATCCGGTAAACCTTTAACCCCATAAAATTCTTTGACATTTTGAAAAACTCAAATTTTGCTCCAAACAAAGGTCGGGGCAAGAAATTATTCTGATTTTCAAAATTTTCGGATGAAATTACCCCAGGAAACTTTGTTGTTCGATTATGGAACAACTTCAGACAAAAATTAAAAGGGCGAACACTTCTAACCCCATAAAATCGTTTGACATTTAAAAAAACTTTGCTCCAAACAAAGGTCGGGGCAAAAATTTCTTTTGATTTTCGAAATCTTCAGATGAAATTACCTCAGGAAACTTTGTTGTTCGATTATGGGACAACTTCAGACAAAAATTGAAAGGGCGAACACTTCTAACCCCACAAAATCCTTTGACGTTTTGAAAAAACCCAAATTTTGCTCCAAACAAGGGTCGGGGCAAAAAATTAATTTGATTTTCAGAATCTTCGGATGAAATTACCCCAGGAAAATTTGTTGTTCGGTTTTGGAACAACTTCAGACAAAAATTGAAAGGACGAACACTTCTAACCCCATAAAACCCTTTGAAATTTTGAAAAAACCCAAATTTTGCCCCAAACAAATGTCGGGGCAAAAAATTAATCTGATTTTCAAAATCTTCGGACGAAATTACCCCAGGAAACTTTGTTGTTCGGTTTTGGAACAACTTCAGACAAAAATTGAAAGGGCGAACACTTCTAACCCCACAAAATCCTTTGACGTTGTGAAAAAAACCCAAATTTTGCCCCAAACAAGGGTCGGGGCAAAAAATTAATTTGATTTTCAGAATCTTCGGATGAAATTACCCAGGAAACTTTGTTGTTCGGTTTTGGAACAACCTCAGACAAAAATTGAAAGGGCGAACACTTCTAACCCCATAAAATCCTTTGACATTTTGAAAAAACCTAAATTTCGCCCCAAACAAGGCTCGGAGCAAAAAAATAACCTGATTTTCAAAAATTTCAGATGAAATTACCCCAGGAAATTTTTTTGTTCGACTGTGAAAATGTCGCAGGTAAAAATTGAAAGCGCGAACACTTGAAACCAGGTAAAACCCTTCGATTTTTGAAAAATGCCCAATTTTTGACCCAAAAAATGGGTCGGGGCAAAAATTAACCCAATTTTCAAAATCTCCAGGTGGAATTACCCCAGGAAACATTCTTTCTAGACTGTGAAAGTGTCGCAGGTAAAAATTGAAAGGGCGAACACATATGATTACATACCTGAAAAAAAAAATACAAACAAAAATAAGTAACACGGATTTCAGAATACGTTATTCGTGTCTAGAACGTATGTAAAGTTCTTCGAAAAAAAATTCTCCGCGGCACACAATACAACTTTGGATGTTCGTTTCGTGCGTCGCTAAAATTTGGTCGCAGCCTATACTGTGCTCGCAGCACGACATCATCTTTATATGGAAAACGCGCGCTGGGGCATAACGGCTCATATAATGCGTGATGCGCTGTCCGCTCGCTTCGCTCGCTCGCGCATCCGCATGATAGGGAATCAGCTGATTCGTTGGTGATTACAGTATGCATGCTTTCTGTGCAAACCAAACTCCGTCCCCACAGCAATGCCTGCACAGAAAAATTGCATCACGTGTCCACCTCAGCTGATTCCCTATAATTTAGAGTTCGACTGCAAACTGATGATTGTTTAAAAAACTGTCTCAGGAACGCTGCTTGGACAAGCCATCCATCACCAAACATATCTCAGATACAAGCTTGATCTGAATCCAAACGAATCCAAACAGCACCGCCATTACAAAAAGCAAAGAAAACGGTACCACCTAACTATCCACAAAACTAAGAAAAGCCCAAAACAACCACAACAACAATTCTGCGCTCCATTCGCTTACCGTTTTCAGCGTTCTCCTGAGGCAGTCCTCACTGAAGCGTTGTCCCAGTCGTGCGCTGCTGCTGACCAGCGTGCTCAGCGACACCGTGATCTGCATTTTCACACGCGCGAAATTGGCGCCCGTCTCGAAACTTTGACGCATCAGCAAATACAGCGAGGCGGCGGCGGACGAGCGGAGCTGCGACGGGGACGAAATGCTTTCGTGCTTTTTGGAAAATTGCAAAGTAAGATGAAATTACAATGAGACTCATTTGTACATTTGTGGCTCGGCACTTAGCTTTTGAACAAAAATGAACTTAACTGAAAAACGTGCAACAATTTCGCACAAAACTCCGCACAGCACCCATCAGCTACAACATGACAGTGACATGGCCAATAAACAAAGAGTACATTACTTCAAATGTAAAAATGTGTAGTTTCTTCAGCTAGCCAACCACAAAAAATCATCAAAAAGAAACTTGATCTTGGAAAACATAAAAACGAAAAAAAACACAAAATCTTGCACCTGCGCCAGTCGACCGGCGCCATGGCGCAACAGTTGCAGGCACAGGTCGGCGCACTGTTCCGTCTCTTGATCGAAGAACAACTCCGGATATTTCGTGACGAGTGCGCGTTGCGACGCGAACACGTGCTCCAGCACGAGCACACTGGCGTTGCACGCGAGCTGGTGCAGGATGACACGGTTGACGAGTGGTAGCAGGTTGTCGGCGCCCTGCTGCGCGATCACCTGTGCGGGTGCAAAAAGCGCGTTGGCGAGCAAAACGAAACAAATCATCGTGTTTATGCCAGAAAGTGCTGTAAGACGCATTCTTTGATATATTTATTCGCGCACCGCTTCCGGAGACCACACTCCGGCGAAACAGGTAAGTCCTGCCACAACCGAGTCCAAGTCAAACTGTGAAACATATACGCAATTTGGCGTTTGCATCTGACACGCTCATTGGCTGCACCCAGCTGGTCGGCACAAAAAAGCCAAACTTAAAAGCAGGCATCCAGCTGATTGCCCAGTTTGAATACAATTCAACAACTCCCAAAAAGCAGGTTTTCCCAAGAACTCACCTTCAGGATCGTCTCCAGCGTATCGAGCACGATCAGCCCGACTTCGGTGCACAGCGTTCCCTCGGTCAACGGGTCCATCTGCAGCTGCTCCAGCGTGCCCGCGCGATTCTGACCGTCGTCGCCGTCTCGTTTTGTATTCGATCGATAATTGTCGACACGCCAACGCAACTGCGATGCTGGCTGTTGTTGTGGTTGATTCGCTGGTTGTTGTTCGTAGTTGGCTAGTGACGGATGGCGAGTGCCACGGTTTCTGGAAACCGGTTTTTTCTTCTCGCTCGTTTTTTTATTATTTTTGTTAAGAGACCAAATCCATAAAAATCCGATTATTGCAAAGGCGCCTTAAAATCACAGAGCTATGTAATGCTAGTCCCAAGACGATCTAATTATAACACAGTAATGTTGCATCATGGTAACAAACAAGCGCACAAACACACAGGCACGCGCACATGATGACGCTGACACAGGTACTGTGAATTTTGCATGTGAAACGTCACAGTGTTACAATTAAGTGCAAACTTCAAACTAAGACTATAACCGAACCTCAAGAACTCATTGGCGTTTTCGCAGCCGAGTATGACGTCAGCGAGCAGCTGGTGTTGGCGTGCCAGTGCCGCTGACGGCTCCTGGACGCCACCGTGGCACGAGACGACTGGCATGGACGCCAACACATGCGGACGATACTCGAAACAGCTGACGCAACTGCAGACGTGAAAAAAAGGATTATGGTTAAACATGTGATCGGCGACGAAGGAAGTTGAGCAGCTACTAATCTAGTTTGTTGTCACCACCAAACTCCTTTACAAAACTCCAATGCAATGGTTATATAGGAATAACACACCAATCAGAGTGTACAGTACACATCAACATTATTGATTGTTGCGAATGTGTCCCGGTGTTCAGCAAAGCGGCGTCACGGCACTCGCTCATTCAAAAAACCCAGAAAACCACCAGAACAAACAAAGCGCGTACAGTTGCAAGACATCGAGCAGTTGCGTCACTCTTGGCGCACTCAACTCACGCAGCCACGCGCGCAGCGACTGCGAGTCGAGGTTCTTCAGCACCCAGCAGAACGCCGCCAATAGTTGGCGTGTACAGTCGAGTGACAGCGAGCGCACGTGGTCACGTGACGACGGTGGCGCCAACATTGAGATCGCCTGACATTGAGTGGCAAATGGGAGAAGTTCAGAGTTTGGAATGGGAAAACGTTCTGGGTTGAGTAAACACTAAACAGTGGTCCATTGAACTTCAAAAAAGAAAGCAAAGCAAACTTTTTGATCGTAAAGAGGAAAGTGGTTCCTGATACTGTTCGGTCCAGGCAGTTTTCGTTTTCATGAAACGTGAAAAACAGCCAATCAGCGAGTTGCACATAATTCACAGTTCGATGGCGAAATCAGGGGCCGTTTTGTAAAGTTCATGCAGGCAATCCGTTAAGCGCATTTTTAAATCTGTCTTTACGCAAAAGTGACACAAAAACTGACAACAACGGCCTGCGCACCTGCATGAAATCGGTCGTTTTACTGCCCGGCGTCGTGTGCACGCCCGCTCGATCCAAGTAGACCGCATCCTCGATGTTGCCTGTTGTCCCTGAAAATATTGGAAAGTGTTTCCTGTCAAAACCCATTCCTGCATGGCGATGTCATTCACGTCACTTCTCTGCGCATCACTTCATTCATAAAAGCTAAAAAAACACAGCAATCCCTTACTTCAAATGTTGGAATGCGCGCGCTCATTCATTCACGCTTGAAACAGGCACTGCGCAGCGTGCTTCAAATTCGGTTTTACCGTTATCCTATCCCCATAGCCTGCTCAGTAAACAGGACATCCCCCGAAACGCCACAAACTGCAAAAAACCAAAAAAAACAGTCGCAAACCAGCAGCGTTCTCGTGTTGCTGCGCGTTCGGCGCCGTGGTGGCCCGTTTCGCCTGTCCACTCGCCCCATACGGGTCGTACAGTTGGCCGCAAGCGTCCAGGACGATTCCGACCAACGGCAGGTACAGTTGCGCCACGCGCGCCCGGATCGGCCCCTCCGAGATGCGCGCGTCGGCGTCGTGCGCTGTCAACAGATTACTGATCTGCAAGGAGAGAAAGAGATGACAGAATCATAAAGAAAGAATGCTGAAAATAAAGAATGCGGCACATAGTGACAGTAACCAACCGGTATATTGGGGTTCCACACATAAATAACTGTTTGTAAAAAGTTTGCTTGACACCTAAAATTTCGGATTTAGGAGTCAGAAAAGACAAAAAACACAGATGTCTGAACAGCGATGTCAAAAAAACCTGAATACATTTAAAAAAAAATCCTCGAAAATCAGTGAGCTGAGCTCACTTTATAAACCGAGGAAAACCAACGATACAAATAAAAACCAAAGGGATAAACCGGCTATTATCACAAGCATAAAAACACAAAAGACCGCCGCGACACCGACCGCTCCGATCGCCTTCCGATGCAGCTCCGTGTTGCCGCTGTCCAACACTGACGCCAAGTCCGCCAGCAACAAACCGAGCAGAAAATGCTTACAACGGAACTCGGTCGTCAGTTCGGCGGCGCCAATGCTGCTGCTTTGACTCGAGCCTGCAAACAAAACGAGAAAAAACATCAAGTGAGGATCACGGCTGTGCGCACACAGTTTTGCATCGTGTTGTTGGACGCGCGCAATGCCGCGGTGGTGTACCACGGCGCGCAGTCCCGCAAACCGGAGGCGGGTGCCCGCAGACTGGAGCGAGTGACTAATCGGGTCAACTGCATTTCGTCGTAGTTTTTGGCATGAAGTGCTGTGTTGCACGTTGAATCAAAGAACTACTTTATGCCACGAGCGCGATGGTTTTTCGCACGTTCAACTCAAAAGTCAAAAAACCAAAAAAACTCTCCGCCCCCACCGACCGATGGTGGTCGCCATCGACGTGCCACTGGAGCGACTCGACAGACTCGGACTAGGACTCGAGCACGGCTGCGAGGGCGCGTTCGGATTCGCTGCCGGTGCCGCTGCTGCGCCGAGCGAATGGCCGACGAGGAACGGCAGATTCAACGCGAGAATGTGCTCGTGCGAGCAGACGACACGCAGGAAGTCGAGTTTCATCGACATCAGCTGGCCTGGAAAACGCGGGGTTTTTGGAGGGGCAATGTGAAGTCAGATGAAATCGGTGAAGGTGGGTAAAAAAATTACCCATGGCACTCGTGCTGGTCTGCGTGTACAACTGTTGCTGACTAACCAAACAAATTTTACAGTATATTTGTTTAAACCTAAACGTGTCACTTTTTTGCAGAATAAAGAACATGCGAAACTTTGAAGTACAAATCAAACACCAAAATTTGCTAATTGTGTTTTCGTGCAACTCCGATCCCGTTTCAGACCTGCTTCCAGCTATTATGCACACAAGAAGTTCAAATATCAATGTTACGAATAGCCCTCCATAGAAAGTCCATCCCTGTTTTACTGAAAACAAGTCTGGTCAAAAACGTCAAAAACTGAAACAAAAAAACCTTGCGAACTATTCAGTTCAACCTCAAGGCAGCAACAACTAACCGGCTTTCTTCGCAGTGCAAACCATTTCAGCAGTCACCAATCGACAATACACCTTGACGAGTTGATTCAGCACAAACGTGCGATCCATCAACGACAGGCAGTCTCGAACGAATAATGCCAGTGAACGGTTCACCTTGAATGTTCAGGTTGAGACATGTGAAACCGGAATGTAAAAAAACGTGTTAAATTGCAATGCACGCTGATTGGTTGAATCTTGCTGATTTGTCCAATTTGCAGACAGAGACTCGGCTAATGCAGCCAATCAGTTCGTTAAAAAAAACGAAAGTCTCAGAGAGACCGTGAACTGTGAGTGATTTTCAATCGAAATTTGTTAAATGCAAAATTTGGCACATGCTCGACGTTACACCACGAGTTTCCAGACAAGAAGGAGCCCCCCCTCCCCCCAAAAAACCACCGAAGCCACCTGCATCACACGCGGCGTGTCCTTCAGACAGCGCGCGATTAGATCAGTGGTCATCGCTCCAATCAACGTCTGCACGTCCTCGATGAAACTGTCACTGAAGCGAAGGCGACGCGGCAGATACAGACGGTTGGTGACGGCCAGATGCTCGGACATGCTTTTGATCTGGAAAAAGGATGGCTTTTGTCCAAATGGCTGCAAAGAACATTCGTGAACAGCTGTTCTGCGTGATCCTCACACTTCCTCCAATGTTAACAGAAATCTAAAAAAATACGAAATCATTTGCGAGTGGGTAGATCTCTGGCCGAATTCCTTGTGGCTGTCGCACTAAACTCAGACACTGCGGTATGCGTCTCTACATTTGGCGAAAACCGAAAAGAGAGAAGCTTTCTGCACTGCAGCTAATCAACGTGCTGTTCTGAAATTAGAGGACAGTCGAATTCAAACGCCTCACCATCAGCTCGAAAAAGAACCACGAATTCTGATAGGCCATCTCGCGAACGGCCGTTTGACTGTTGCACCATTGGGCGGCAATCTCCTCGTGTAGGAGCTGAAAAAATAAGAAAAAAGTCGAAACTCAGTCGAGATACAAAATAATGAAAAAAAACGACAAATACAATTTCTGGCGACCGATTATAAGGGCATCTAACGTTAAATGCAATGAGAAGAAACTGCATTAAAAATCGCTAAAGTCAGCTAGAATAGCCCAAAAAAGTGCTTGTGTGTAAAGGAAATGTCAGAACGCCCTAAAACAAAACACCATCAAAACCAAAATAGTCCACCACAAACCTTTGGCGCGGATGGACTATTGGCTGGCGTCACCGTACCACCGTCAGTCATCGACCGAATACCCGTCTTCTCGAGACCCTCTGGGAAAACGTTGAAATTAACCAATTATGGAGAGAGACAGAAATTCAAAGTAACCAATCAGTGAAAAGCATTATGTCAACGATTAGTGGACACCCAATGCTTACACCGCAGAGCAAAAGCACAAATAAGGTGCGCAATAAACGAAACAACACAACAAAGCAGAAAGAGCGAGCGATAAAGGTGCAAAGCAAAGTATAAAGTAAGTCTGTGTGCCAAAAATGAACATGAACAAAAGTGTCGGCCCAACCACCGTAACGGAAACAACACGGCAAATAAACAAGCAAAAGCCACCAAAAAAGCAACAGTGAAAAAGGGTTCAAACATTTTCAAACACCAAAAACGCAAGAAAATATGCAAACAAGCAGAGAAAAACCCAGTTACAGTCGATTGCACAAAAAAAACCTTCGCCTGAGACCGCTCTTCAAAAATGCAGCGTTACTAGGCCAGGTAGTTCAGTAGTGCTACACCACGTTCTAGAGCAGACATTGGCGAATCAGTTCCCGTGAAAATAACAACAACATTGTGATATCAAAACAACAAAACTGTGATGTTTCCTGATTTCATGCATAGGGTTGGCAAAATACCGTTTTTTTCAAATCGTGGTAAAAAAAACCTGTATTTTTACCGGTAAAATTACGGTAATTTTACCGAAAAAAAACCGAAAGCCAAAAAGTTGTAAAAACCCACATATTTTTTGCAGCCGACTTTAATTGAACCAGGATTTGTGAAAAACAACTTTCAGAATGCTTTGTACAAAATATCGGGCGTGCGTTCATTTGCGTCCCGTTATTTCCGGCCCACGCATTTCCGGCCCAACATTTCCGGCCCACTCATTTCCGGCCCACTCATTTCCGGCCCACCCATTACCGGCCCCGTTCATTTGCGTCCCACGCATTTCCGGCCCACTCATTTCCGGCCCACCCATTACCGGCCCAGCCCAATAATTCGCTTCAGTGACTTCAACTACTACCACCCACTGCTATATTTCATTGGGAAACTCACATTGATCAAGCGGTTACACTTTGAACTAGGGTTCGATTTTTTAATTCTTTTTTTCAATCGGATTTTTTCGTGATGCATCATTATTAAGAGATGTGCATGTGCTGTAGCGGTGCGGTGCCCCTGCCCTATAACACAGGAAAGAAAAAATGTAAAAACTAAATTGATCATTTTCACCTTATCAAAAAGGCTTGGCTTAGGATTAGGTTTAGGATTAGGAATGATTAGGATTAGGAAACACAACCTGGTTGTCGATCCACTGATCCACATGTCCAAATTTGGTTAGAGGAGCAATTTTCATAAAAGTTTTTGCTAATTTTAAGGATTAAAACGATTGAATTTGGCTCTGTGTTCAATGCAAAATTCGAACTCAGCGCGTCAGCGCGGTTCGAAAGCTCCTTTTTTGTCGACCTATCAGACATGTTGTTGTTATTGAAATTGAAAGTGCAAAATTAATCGGAACAAAACAATAAATAAAAACACAACTTTTTTTATTCATCGATTCATCATCATATGATTCATCGACGAAATTCAAACTGAGACATTTTTCCAATGTCAGGAATAAATGAAAAAAGCAAAATGAAAACTAAATCCGAAATGAAAAATTTAAATATTTTTGTTAAAAGCATGTCGGTGAGCAGGGAGTACAGTTTAGACTGCGGTTTCAGTTTATTTTCGTTGTCCGTGGCGAAATACAGAGAAGGAAGAACTGATTATTGGGCTGGGCCGGTAATGGGCGGGCCGGAAATGAGTGGGCCGGAAATGAATGGGCCGGAAATGTCGGGCCGGTAATTGGTGGGACGGTAATGGGTGGGCCGGTAATGGGTGGGCCGGAAATGTCGGGACGCTAATGCGTGGGCCGGAAATGCGTGGGCCGGAGTTGACCCCGCACCAAAATATCGTGCACCAACAAAGAAAATAAATTACCTATGTTTGGGCTTGAAAACCCAAAAGGTCAGCAATAAATCTAACATTATCTTTTGCTCAATCGTTTATACTCCACCAATTACACAGGAAAAAACCACAGCGTTTTCACGGGACAGTCTTTGGTCACAATAGACGAACACAATTTGCTGCAATAACGCAATTAAACCGAATTTAGAGTCAGTTCAGATCAAAAAGAAAACAAATCAGTAATTGTGTAAGAAAGACAATTTTGAGCGACATTTGGAATTTTTGAAATTTTCAGCTCAGCTCGGCAGCTCCAGCCGATTCTTGCACCTCGCTTAACAGTTCTTTCAAAACATCAGTGTCAATTTCGTCATCATATTTTTCTTGGTCACAGATTTTCTCATTTTCTCATCAAAAATGATATAAAAACTCAGGGCCCGAAATTGAAAAAAACCGGAAAAATACGAAAAAAACCGGAAAAATACAGAAACGGTCTTTTTCCCGTTTTTTTCAAGGCACCAATTTTTGCCCTGGTAAAAAACGCGTATAAATACGTGTTTTTTTACCGGTACAAAAACCGGTATTTTTACCATGCACATGCAGGCGCTTAGTGGTGCGGCACAGCACAACTGAACTACCATACTACCAAGCTCTCATAAAACTGTCCACAGGACTTGTGGATTGTGCGATTAGGGTTGGCAAAATACCGTTTTTTTCAAAACGTGGTAAAAAACCTGCATTTTTACCGGTAAAATTACGGTAATTTTACCGAAAAAAACGAAAGCCAAAAAGTTGTAAAAACCCACATATTTTTCGCAGCCGACTTTCAACTTGAACCACGACTTGTGAAAACAACTTTCAGAATGCTTTGTTCAAAATATCGTGCACCAACAAAGAAAATAAATTATGTTTGGGATTGAAAACCCAAAAGGTCAGCAATAAATCGAACATTATCTTTTGCTCAATAATTTATTGTCCACCAATTACATAGGAAAAAACCACAGCGTTTTCACCGGACAGTCTTTGGTCACAATAGACGAACACAATTTGCTGCAATAACGCAGTTAAATCGAATCAGTTCAGTCAGTTCAGATCAAAAAGAAAACAAATCAGTAATTGTGTAAGAAAGACAATGTTGAGCGACATTTGGAATTTTTGAAATTTTCAGCTCAGCTCGGCAGCTTAAGCCGATTCTTGCACATCGCTTAACAGTTCTTTCAAACATCAGTGTCAATTTCGTCATCATATTTTTCTTTGGTCACAGATTTTCTCATTTTCTCATCAAAAATGATATAAAAACTCAGGGTCCGAAATTGAAAAAAACCGGAAAAATACGAAAAAAACCGGAAAAATACAGAAACGGTCTTTTTCCCGTTTTTTTCAAGGCACCAATTTTTTCCCTGGTAAAAAAACGCGTATAAATACGTGTTTTTTTACCGGTAAAAAACCGGTATTTTTACCATGCCAACCCTATGTGCGCTCAACTGTAACCGGGTTGGTGAATAAGGGTGAGTCTACGAGTCTCTCTAGTCCGTCTACTCACTAATAATCTCCAGCAACTCCGCCCCCTCGGGCTCCGTTTCACCGACGATCGTCGCCGAGTCGGACGTCTCCGGATTCGAGGTCGATCGCGTCGAGAGTTTCGCCGGTTTCGCCGAAAAATCGCCAAACGTCCACGCTGATTGGCTGCTCGGGACGCGCGTCGCCGCTGCGGCTGTTGTTGTTGGGCTGTCTGTACAGTCGATGGACTCCTTTTTTCAAATTATAGGCAATCAGCTGATTGGTGGGTGATCACCTCACGTGACGTATGCTTTCGGTGCCGGACGGACAGCACGCGTTTGTACAGAAAGGATGCATTACACGTGATCACCAACCAATCAGCTGATTGACTGCCCATAATTTAGAGTTCGACTGTATTCCGCGTGTGTATCTATTATCAGGTTTTTGAAACCATCGGTCAATATCGCTCCGAACAAAAAAAAACACAATAAGCAACGCTTTGCGCAGCCTCCAACAGATCAGAAACACCGATTATTGTTATTGTTGCGCGGCCAAACTCAGCAAATAACGTCTAATACTAATCTGCCGTTCTACAAACTTTTTTTCTGCTAAACAAGCTGCGTTTTGTGCTTGAGTGAGCTATTTTATGAAATGAAGAAGCGTGTGCTCTATCGTTATCTATCAGAAAGCGGTTTTTTAGATCTCGCAAAACTGAAACATGATTTTAAAAGTTACAACAGCCCAAATTGTAACTTGTAACGAAAACACGAGGGTTCGCGCGAAAAACTGCTATTAGGCTACGCTCACAGCAGTAGTGGCCGAAAGATCAGTTATAAAAAAAGTTATTATGAGTTTTGTAAAAATGAGTCCATTTCTGCAAAACTTCATCGCAGTTATCATGGACAGACACAACAACAATAATAACGACACCAATTTTGCGGGATAACTTTAGCTCTGGTCTTGTGCGAGGCTCGAGCGGGGAAAACGGACGGAAGAAAAGGTCGTCGAACAATGAATGGAAGAGAATGTGGAACATTTTCAGAAATGAATGGAAGAAATCCATTTTCATACAGCCAACAACAACGTTTGAAATATGTTTCTCAAACGACAATTCATTATTCAGCCAGCCACACCAACAAAGAAATCAAAACCCCAAAAAAACTCTGCGCAGGCAGCCGCGGGCGCACCACACACGCACAACAACAAAAAAACAGTTGGCGAACACAATTTCGGTTTTATTGCTGATTGATTGGTTGCAGTTTTGAAATCGGTGCGCTGATTGGTCCGTTCAACCAACCAACCACTTGTGCCAAACAAAGAGATTCTTTTGCACAAACTGACCGTGCGCCAGGATCGGCGGGGTCACTCTGAGATACTGAATGTAGGTGGTCAGTAGAGAGCTGCGTCCGTTCGCGTCGCACAGATCCGAGAGCAGGTTCAGTATTTTCACCAGCTGCGCCAGTGTCTCGAAGCACACTGGTGAGAGGTCCACTGAAATTGGAGTTGTTGGAAAAAACAAAATGAACAAAACTAGAAGTACCACCGTACAGTGGTTTGTCGTCAAAAGAAACTTTTGGATTCGCTGTGTTTGCATTTGCAAAAAATTGTATTCATTTTCGGGTTATATTTGCATAAAATGATCGATCAGTGATTCTCCCAGGACACAGGCTGGCCTATATCGAGGGCATTGTTCCAGGGGACGCTCAGCCAACCCTTCATTCACTCCTACACCAAGCCATCAGAGACTGGTACCTTCGAGTCTCTTGGAACCGGTTGAGGGAGGGCGTACAAAGCAAATAAAAAGACGTCGGTAATGTGGCCAACCTTCCAACTACACAACATTAACTTTACGGAAAAAACAAAAAAACCTACAAACCAAAAAAAAACCCTCAAACGCGCCAAACGCACAGTGCTCCCTCGCGCGATTGCACGGATTGACGAACATGTCGAGCAGCTTGTCGAGCACGATGTACAGGAAGTGGACGAGCGGCTCCGGGCGCGCTTTGCTCAGACTGCGAATTGAATTCTTCAGATCCAGCTCGTTCACGTGCCGCTGTCCGGAGCGCAGCGTCTGGTAGAGATTGAGCAACTGATCGAGATGCGCGTCGCCGGTGTGTACGGTGCTGCTGCAGTGCACGGACACCGAGAACAGCGGCTTGTGGTTGTCGAGCCAGCGGACGCCCGGTAGCATCACCTGCAAAACACGTAGAGACGTTGGAATTTTGGGCAATCGTGAATTTGCCCAATTATTACCCAAGTTCACACGCATCTAATGCATCGCCAATTACACACAGGAAAGAGATGTTACACTCCTAAAGCCCCTGTCCCTGTGAAGAAGACGAAAGTTGTTCATCATGATTCAATTCAGGTGATCGTGATAGAACACTTGAATGTTACATTAAAAATCTTCGTCGATTTTCGAGTCACAATAAAGCCACAACAAACACGATTTGGGCAGTTATGCCTGATGCCCGTCGCCCTGACGAGGCAGGGGGCACCACGTTATGCGTATAGCTGGAGGGAGAAACCGCAAACAGCGAACTTCATGTGTGTTGTGCACCCTTTTTTGCGCCACCCACCTCCGGAGACAGGTAGTAGTAGCTGTCCGGCAGTTTGTCCATCATAATCGGCAATTCGAAATCGCCCGTCTTCAATCGATTCTCCTGATAAAGCGGGATCCACTGAAACAAGAAAAATCAAATATTGTTCCATGAAGGGGACCTTAAAAAATCAGATTTTTCCAATCCAAGCCTTCTGAAAATACCGCACTATCACTATTGAAATGTCGTCAATTTCTTTGCGACTGTACAACATTACTTTTGGAGTGGAGTTGGAGTTGGAGTTGGAGAGTATACAGTTCGCAACTTCAATATCCCTTCAACGCAACGCACCACCAACAAACACCAACCGTATATCCAAGCAGCGTCTGCGTGTCCCTGGTATCCGCTTTCATCTTGCAGCTGATGTGGTAGAACGTGAACAGCAAATGGTCGGCATCAGTCAAGTCAACCGGCAATTTCAGCTTGATTTCATCGGCAAATTGAGGCACCCGATTATGGTAGGAGACCGTTGTGTAGGCGAACGTTTGAAACTCGCGGCAGCTGCTGCGGCCGAACACCACTGGTAGACCTGCGACGACAGGGAATGTGACGTGACGGGTATCATGGGACAGACTATATTTAGTCCAACCGCGAATCACAGGCAGTCATTCAGCTGATTGGGTAATTTTGATTTCGGCGCTCAATGATTGGGTCTCTGAATTTCATGCTGTTCATACAGTTTTATCGGAGTTTCCTGCTTTTTCGCGAAATAAAATGGAATGGAATGGAATGATTTTCTTTATAATCAACGTCGGGGACGTCAAGATCGTGACGAGACCCACCGACGCCAAATAAAAGATACGTGGGCGTGCAAATAAATAAAAAGGAGTGGGAGTGCCATATGGCTTCGAAAAAGATTTTTTTCAGCAAAAACGCCATGACAGCCACCGTGAAGCGACCAATCAGCGCAAATCAGTTTTCGGTTTCAAACTATCCCACCTTCCACATCGCCACTGCCGCGCATCAGCTCCACTTTCACCGCAATGTTGCGCGCCGAGCCGGGTCGAGACGAGAAATTGACCATTTTCGGATAGACGTACAGTAAATTCCTGAAAGTGAAAACGAATACTTGTAGTTTTCACGGTAAATTTTTTTTAAATATTTGAAGCACGCCTCCCACCGATTTCGGAAACCCGAAGGTAATTTCTTCATGCTATGTCGACAAAATGTAACTGTGTCAAGATTTGGATAACAGCAATGCAGCAGCTAAACAGCGTGTCATCTTCCTTATGAACGCTGAAATTAAACTATCCAGTGGTTTTACTGTCAGAGTGACAAGACCGAACACAAACTCGGTGCATCAAAAGAACACACACACGAAGACATTGCCACACTGAAACGCGTTACTGAGGTAAATTGATAGAAAAACCAAAACCGAAACGAGTCATATGACAGGACCATATCCCGGGTCTCATCCGCGGTTGCCAATGCCAAAGCACGACTTTGAAGGCAGCCATCTCCATTCAAGCGCTGCAAGAAAATACCAAACTCAACCAACCTATACGCGTAATTCGTCGCGTACACCTCCTTGATCGGGAACTCGAGCACTTCTTTCAGCAGGTCACTGCCGTCCCGCGATTGCGTCGCGTAGAACGGCTGCACCCGCAATAACTGCGCACTCAAGCGGTTCGCCTGCTCCTCTTGGCACGGACACAGCTCCATTCGCAGCGTGCCCGGAATGCATTTCAGGCGTTTAGCGAGTGAGCTCGACTTTTTGTTCTCCAGGAGTAGTTTGAAAATGTCGCCGTCCGAGAGGCGTTCGGATTCCTGGAGAGAAAAAATGAAAATATGGCACAGTCATCGTTCATGGTGGCGGCAATGAAACAATAAACACGGGCAGTGGAAACGTCGAGCAGAAATCGCGCACGCACTTTAGGCGGACATCGGTGAACTAATGCTGCATTCATAACGACGGAATTGTTTCAAGCAGTAGTGACCGCGTTGCTATGTGTGAAAGTCGCATTCACGAAGCAGTATTTAGTGACGCGCAGATGCGTTAAAACATAGCTATGTGGTCTATAAAGACTGCTTCATGAATTCCCCTCAACACAATTCCGTGTCACTAAATACTGCTTCATGAATGCCGCTTCAGATGCGAACGCATTCACTTCACCACTCAGTATGCACGTATCATCTTACGATGGATAGCGCCGCTAGATAAAATTCTCAAATTCAAATTTTGTTTTTATCCCTCGCGTCGCGACAACCACAGTGATTCAAAAATGCACCATAGATCTTCTAGACACCGACTTTCCGTCCAACCTGTTTGTAAAAGTTCGTCACTGTCAACGTAACCGGACGAAACGTGGCGAGCTGCGCGCGCAGTGCGTTCGTGGACAAGTCGAAATTCGGCGTCGACGCGTTCGAATTTGTCGATTTGGTCGGCGCCGCCAACTGCTGATTGGCTGCTGCCGCTGCGGTCGAACCGCGCACTGCTGTCGGCAGTGAATTCGCACGTGACTGAAAGGACGTGCCGCTGCCGACGCGCACGAACGAACCGCTGTGCGACTCGCGATCTGCGAAACGAGTCGAGCGTTTTTGTGATGTGAAAAAGTCGTTGAACGAATGGCGATAAACCGCCGAGGAGGCAAGTGTTTTCGACAAAAAAAACGTTTTTGTAATCAGTGACACACACGATCTCGATCGACAAATCAACCGAATGGTATGATGGTCTCTGCATTTCGGCCTCGCCAAGATCAGATGCAGAAGAAGGGTGGCGGTCTCATTAAAATGTGCCCCTTTTGAAATAGAAGACCACCATTTCACGTAACTAATGAAAAAGGTTCCGCCGATTTTGTGTGAAACTCGCAGAAACATCTGAAGAAGGCCTCACTGATTGGCCACATCCGTGCGACCCAATCAGCGTGTCCAAAACTTCCATCAAAAAACACTTCGTCCGCAACCAACCAGCAGAGACAATCGATTCCGTGTCGCTCGGATAGTAGGCGGGCGTTAAGGCGGAGTGAATCGATTTGGTCGGCGTCGGCACGTGGATGCTGCCGGCTAGACTGGACACTGCAGACTGCACCATGCCAGTAGACGGCTGCACAGACAAAGTGAAAAGGGAGTTCAGGGTTACCGCAAAAACTAATCGCCAGTGTAGTATCATGATCTCATAATCGCTAATCGCAGTACTCATGATCTCATAATTTTCACACCCACTGGTGTACAGTCGAAAATTATAGGGAATCAGCTGACTGGTCGGCGGTAGGATATATTTGTGAGGGTCTGCACAGCAGCAACGCTTGCACAGAACGCAAGCATCACGTGAGCACCCACAAATCAGCGGATTTCCTATAACTTACAGTTCGACCGTAGCACTATACTTGACCACAAAAGCGTTTATAACACTGGCGCCGGCTCATTCAAGCCATGACTTCACCTGCACTTGCAGTCCGCCGCCCGTGGACACGACCGAGTCGCGATCGAGTGAACCGCCGGTGCCGAGGATGCGTGCCAGCTCAATGGCCGTCCACGCAAACGGCATTCGGTAGGCGCCCAGTCGATCGCAGTACTCGATCGCAGCCGACTGCAGCTTGTCGAGGTTTTGCTGCTGAAATGGAAGATGACAGGTAGTGGACGGAACAAAACGGCCGAAATTGGATGGATACGCTTTGCATTTCTATGCATTTCAGTGCTAAATAAAACTGAACAGAACATGAACATCAGGTGCAGAAGAAGATGTTACAAAACTCGAGAAACAAACGAGAACATAACGTAGATATAAGCAGAAACACGGCAGTTTGTTTTCATTTCGTCAAGTTTCTTTTAAGCGCCTCTTTCATACGAAGTCAAAACGAATGACAACATCAAACTATCGAATGTTCTAGTTCGGAGCAACACGAAAAAACGAAACCAGATCGAAAAAAACGGGTAATTACCAACCGAGTCTTTGACATACGGCTCAATAGCTTCATTCACGTCAGCCGGTTGTAGAACTTTCTCCAGCTGAAAAAAAACAGCAATGTGTACTGAAATCAATGCAAAAAAATAAGTCGTACTAGCTGCAATGTCGTGCAATTTTCAGCTGTAACTGCATCTTGTGATTTCCAAAAAAAACCAAAAATCAAACGGTCTGTGATGACGCAATTCTCGCTTTCCAGACTGATGAAGACCCGTTCATAATGACGCACGCGCATAGGGCCCGGCACGGGCAGGTCATGTATCGCACTTTAGCATACTACCGTGTATGGCACGTCACGTTTCGTGTACTTGCACATTACCGTCCACGCAGTGCATACGACGAGCCTTTGCCGTGCGTCAGCAAACGTCAGTGTGGGAATTAGCTTCAACAAAGCAAATGCGATCCATCAACCACGAAACGCACAACGCCCAGCTCACCCTGATAATCAGGAACATGTCGGGCGTCGGATGCGTGACGCTGAACACGGCCGACTTGGACAGGGTGCTCTGGTCTTGGTGGTCGATGTGTTTCGAGAGCATGCGCTTCAAATTGTCGCAGTTCATGTCGAAATAGAAGTTCTCGGACAGGCGGCGACCGGCACGCACGTCGAACAACGCCATGCTCGCGAACATCGGCTCGTACTCAATGTCCATCCTGTGCGAATGTTGCATTCAACGCGCTAATTTTCATTCCTCGTTTCTTTTCGTAGACTTTTCTGAATTTTATCATTCTGTCGCTAAGGTACAGTGCGCTTCAGTAATCTCAGCGTTTATTTCGGCAATTTTTTGAAACAGTCCTCAAAGACAAACTTCAGTGCGAAAACGCGCGTCAGGAATTTCGTGCCACTGTGCTCGGATGGAAACGGTGGATTCGTGGACAACTCGATAACGTCCGCCTAGAAAAAGGGGGCACATGTTTCACCATAAATGAGGTCATTTTAAATGGTAACCTGGAGTGACGGTTGAAAACCATGAGCAAAGGTGCTTGTAGTTGTACAGACTGTCAATTGGGAAACTGACAGCTGGCATCATCGTCATCTGGCAGACGCCTCCACCTGACGTCATCATGTACACGGGTGCGCGGGTTTATGGGAACATTCATGGAAACGTATGCCGGTTTAGAGATGTTCATTGACAGACATGAACTGCGTTTGACGTGTGACGTGCCGAAGACGTGCCAAATGTTGTGTGCATGAATGACCCGTAACCAAAAAAAAACATCGACAAGCTAACGGTCATTTGCAACGGCATCAACTGCATCAGATTAGAGTGGCGTTGCTGCTGGCGTCGTGTTTCGTTCGCTTGATCGGTCTGACGTGGATTCACGCGTGACGTTATGCCTTGAAAAAGTCGAAAATTCACACCTGCGTGATGCCAAAACCGCACATCACCATTTTCGAGTTGAATTTCGACAAAAGAAAGTTCGGCTGTTTCGCTGTTTATTGGTTGCATCTTGCATCTGGTCAGCCAATCAGCAGTCAACAACTCACGCAGCAAAACACAATCGCGTAACAGTCCGCTTTTGAAGTGTACCAGTGTGCACTTTCCAAAGTTTCGTTTATACCTGACCTTACAAGACAGTTTACAACTGACCCTGACCTTGCAAGACAGTGTCGCTTGAGCTTTGCACCCAATCATCCATCGTGTTTCCGGTTCTAGTGGTTGACGTCGACTCCCCTCCAGTGCTCGCTGTTGAATCGGTGGACGCGTATGAGGTGCGGTTGGATTGCTGTAGTGGGAGAGCGCAAAATGAGGGCATTGCTTGGATATTAAGAAAACAGAAAAAATATGTCTCATGTCAATCCAAACTCAGTGAAATA
>JASANC010004340.1:0-21880 GCA_030248135.1 Theristus sp. LFF4_11
AACCGAAGAACCAAACCAAACTAGAATCGAATAACCGAAAATATTTTACTATTACTCAAATGGCTAAGACCAAACCAACCAACAGATCACAACATCAGCCGCCAAATCCACTACTGCTTCCGCCGTTCGCATTCCACCCGCCATTGATCTTCCAACTGTTCCTGCATCTCGATCACGCCGTTCCGGTACGCATCGAAGCCTTGCCGACGACGCTTGATCCATTCATCTCGCTCCTCCGTCGACATCGCATCTACTTGTTCTTCCGTTCGACGCTCATCGGCCCATGCGCACAAGAATCTCGCTGCCTTCGACGCAACGTGCTCCAGCAGCCAGCAATCCTTCTCCTCGTGATTTCGATGATAGCACAGCAAACATGGTTTCTCGAACAGCAGTGCTCCTCCATGAGCTTTGTCCTCCTGATGTTCACGAAATTCCTCGTCCGCTGTCTTCCACTCCGCGCTGCTTGTTCCATCCGTCGACGATTCACTCTCCGTTGTCGCTGCGATATTCATTTCACGCGCAATCTTGATGCCCAAAGCCTCCATGCTCACGGCATCCATGCTCGATGCTTTCACTTCTTCCACCTGCGCGCTCTGATCGCAGAATTCCTTCGCATCAACCACCGCAGCTTCGTCAGGCCTTGGAAACAACGTACTCGAGATCTGATCCAACAGAGCATGCACGCGGTCCAAATAGCGTCGCGAAATCGTAACCTTCCGCTGCACCTCAGACACATCGTGTTCGTCCCACTCCTCCGGTTCTTCGTCCCACATCTCGAACTGCAGCTGCCTTTCCAAAACTACTCCACCATTGCGAGCAATTCTGTAATCGGTAAGATATTCACGGCAGATCGGCACTCGCACTGTCGTCATCGTCCGGAAGCGCTGCTCGCCAAAATACTCCTCCGCCGACAAGAACGTATCGCACTCTGATGGTGACAACTGTCCATTGTGCTCCTTCAGATGCCAACGACACCATTTGAGCACTCGCTTGTTGCTCTGATCAAGTCGCCACCACATCGTAACATTCCTATCGTCTCCCGGACGCGGAAACATCGGACCTCGACGAGCGTATGCCACGGCATGTTCAACGGTCTCACGCATGTCCGCCGTAACCTTCTGAGGCACTTGTGTCCACCGATAATCTGGCAGATATTTGTCAGCACGCACCGGACCCACATTCAGCTTTCCGTCACGCAAGCGAGTCAACGTTCGGAAGCACACGTGCGAATGCGTCCGAAACGGCTCACTCTCGTTTTCCGGCACCATCGGGTCTGGGTACTGCAACCAATCGCCCGAATCATCCGTCGTGTATGCCCATTCGCTCTCTTCTCCATACGGCATCGTTTCGATCGGAATCTGCGGAAACACGCCAAGCACACCATGCGCGTAGAAAATCCTGGGACGCTCGTCATCCTCGTTCTGCACTTTGCACCAAAACGTGCCCATCGCCACTCGATAACCCTGCGATTCGAAAAATGGTGACACTCGCTGCAACCGTCGGAATCGGCAATCACTCGCTTTGTGACCACGATGTCGACAGATCGGACACGCTTTAAACCACCACCACGCCGTACTGCCGCTCTCGTCGTCACCTTCATCCTGCTCCACTCCGACCAGCTCCTCGGACCCTCCATGGCCTTCCGTTGCTGCGTTTCCCTCTCTCGTCGATTTCAGGGACCCTCCATGGTCATTCGCTGCTGCCGTCAACGTCTCTCCACCATCGTTCTGCACTCGCTCTCGCAAGTTGCCATTTTTCGTCTCCTTCGATCGAATCTGCAGCGTCTGCGACTCCACTGTGCCTCCTTTCGCTTCATCACGTTCCTGCAACGACACAATAACGTTCCATTTATCTCGCAGAAGTTATCAGTCCATCAGCTTTATTCTTTACACCACTATTGCTGCATTTTTACTATTGCAACCACTGTTGCATCCATTTGTTGTATTCAACTGTTGTATCCATTTCCATTGTATTGTTGTAGATTTACGACTGCAGTTGCATGGCATCCATCCTCCCTCCAAATGATGTCGACCCTTGACATCACACGCAGCTCTTCATGCAACTGCAGTTTTGAAGAAAACAAGAAGAACACGCCCATCATTACAACGTTCCTTTGAAGTCGGCTGTCCTCCATGACCAAGCGCTCGCACTCACTGCATCACTTCTCGTTTCATCCGACTGCGCCATTTCACACGACGGAACATTCGCCGGCTGCGTTCTGCTCTCTGACGCTGCAGCGGTCTCCGATTCTCGGTTAATCGGCGCTTCGGGTCGCCGGTGCTCGTCAGCTCCTGTGGCATCGTCCATGTTGTCTGTGACAACAAGACAATTCAACTTTGCCCATCGCATCATCGTCTTTTGTTGGGGCGGAGTGTCAGTAGCGTCTCCCGGCGCTGAGGTTTCTCCAGAACCGCCTCGAGGTCTTACGCCGGTGGCTGATCTGACTTGCGCAAACCCAGGCTCCATGCACTGAGCGGTGTACACCTACTCCTGTCAACCCATTTCATGAGATGCGACATCTGTTCTCGGGCTCGAAACTGACGTTTTTTTGCACTCAGCTTTTCATTCTGCCGATCTTTTGAGCTGCGTCACAGGTGATCAGTCTGCTTACGCTCAACACTCTCTCAGAGGCCATTCCGCAATCCGTCCAAAAGCCCGCAGCCAAACACACTGACCATCGCTTCGAGGCGGCGTCCACTGACTTCGTTTTCCGGTGTCGTATTTCTGCGACATGACAACTTCAGTTCGCTGCCCAATAGCTGTCGGATCCTTCAGCTTTTTTTTATCTGCGCCGTCGCTGCTCGTTCGTTCAACCAATCTCCAACGGCGCTCCGCGCTTGGCCTTTCGGATTTCACTTGCGTCCGTCAGAATGATTCCGTTATCCAAGGAATTCGATTCTGGAACAGAAAAGAGCAGATGAAACCGTGTAGCAGCTGATCGTCATACAGAACAAAGCGATGGACATAAATAATGGTAGGTTTGGAAAGCATCGTCACAACGCAATAAGCTGATCCAGGTGTCTCAGTCGCTCCAAACGATTCTATTCCCTCTTTACTGCTGCTGTTGATTTCCGCCGCCAACTATCCAGAAGTTGGTAAAACGACATGGAACTCGGTAGCTACTGGATATACCGACTATCCAAGCCCAGTCAAACAAAACGATTGTGTTGCAACAACAAAACGGCGTCCATTAGCAGCATTTTCCTTGACAGCAACGACGAAAACGACTCGCAGCTAATCCTCCTTGGAACACAGCAGAACCGCATCATTCAGTCATCGCCCACTCAGAAGCACTTTACAGCAGAAGAAAATTCTCGCGGCTTTGTTGTTAACTGATGATAATAACGAAACTGATGCTTCACTGCGAAACGTTGCCAAACAGACGTGCTCATCGACACTGGCCCTCCATGGCCTTCGTTTCTCCAGCGACAACATCATTTGTAAACGAAATCCGGTGAAAACAAAACTGTCGTTGCAGATGAAACTGTTGAGGTCAATTTGCTAGTCCGTGTTTCTATGACTGGAAGGGTATGATCTGCTTAAACTGTCCTATTTCACAGCTGTCACATTTATCTGTTCCAACTTCTGAACTGTTCTTTTTGCGTTTGCGTTCGGTGATTCCGGTTTTTTCTCTTCGCTTGACAGGTATTCGTCCGATTTGCCTCGGTGCTACGTTTTTTTATTTTGTAGAATCTTGTCGTTCTAAACACAGCATTCGTGTGTTCGTTATGTTTGGACAAGAACAATGTTCTGTTACAAAAAAAAATCGCTCGCTCGCTGGCTCTGAAACATTGCAGAGCCACCACGCGCTCACTTGCTTTAATGTAAGTAGCACGCCACTTGACTTTATGCGTCCGTGCCTATCTGTACGTCGAGTCGACGCGCGTCACCGTCCGGACTCCGGATGGCTCAAATGGGCCTTAAATGCATAGTTGATCGAGAGTCGGCTTTTCATTCTCACAGCTTTGGTCTCACCGACATGACCGACACACCCACAATGCGGAAGCAAAAAAACGACAAAGCAGGAAAGGCCGCCGCCAGAACGCAATTCTATGCACAGTTATTTTGGGTTTGGTTTAATTTCTAGAAATTTCATGTTATAAAACTTCTAAAACCCACCACCACCACCGCAGAAATTTTTCTCCTTATTTTTTGTATATTTTAGTATGAAAAACAGTAATATGACAAATCGCTGCACCCATGTGCGGTACACAACTGTGTAAGACAAAAAAATTAGTTCTTTTAAACAAAGTCTAAAAAGCAAATTCTATTGATGTTCTAGCACTAGCAAGCAGCAAGGTTTTCTTTGTGACCAGCAGCCAGTTAAACAGTGCAAGTAAGAATGCCAACCGTTTCGTGCACTTTGTTCGAGGTTTGGCTGCTGCTGATTTTAGCTGCCATGACCACTTCGCCATCGACGCCAGTTCGGTATAGACATTTGAGCAAGTGCATTGTATCTCTAGAATATGTTTTTGATTGATTTTTAATTTTTCGTTTCGCAGGCAACTTACAATTGACCTCTGGAAATGGAACATCACAGACGGTCAGTTGAACAGCTATACGTACACATGTCGTGCTATTCACGTTTTCCAGCGTTTTTAATAAGCAGCGACACCTTTTTGTTGCATCAAATCGCTGAAGGCTGAGCACGTGAATCTTGCTTAGTTGACTGTTATCTGAAGATATTGTTTGAAAAAGTCCTTTTAATTGCAGCTTCTTGCGATCAATGGCACCCTCCCTGTGAAGCGTTCTTCAAAATCAGTGCCTTTTATGCTGAAAGAAAAACAGACAGTAATGACGAACTTAGAAGGGACGCTTATGAAACAGAACATTTAGGTTGTTTAGAGCTGCTTTGAAGTTTATATCTTTTAAAAGTTTGTGCTTTATGCTGTTGAGAAAAATTGAGAAAAATAATGTTAATATCATCATGCGCAACAAGATACAGGAAATACAGTAGTTATGTCAAGAAGCAGCATCTCTATGCATCTTGATACATTTGTATGCATACTTGGTGTTGGTGGTATGTTTCTTGATTTGCCTTTTTTTTCTCCGTGGCGTAAGCTGCTTTCAGATTTTACACGCTATACAAAACTTCTCATTGAGGTGCGTTTACGGTTTTAAAAATTTTGCACAGAAATGACATCTCTGAAGTTTCACTAATGTAAACCCAAAACATTTTTCGCACCTTTTTATTTTTTTAAACTTTTTTCAGAACAGTCAAAAGTGAAATTACGGAATACTCACTTCATAAAAGGGACGTAACTCAGAAAATCTGAACTAAGCAGTTTTTAAAAACGACTTCGGACTGGAAAGTATTTTTGACGCATACATTTTTACGTTTCTGAAGTCATAAGACTGACGTTCACACGCCCGCCAATTATTATCGTTTCAGGAAGACCAAAGGCACAAAACTTTCACGCCCTTAGGAGACATCCCACAACCGAACCAAAAACCCGTAAAACGTCAGCACACGGTGAATTGTCCACTGTAACCTAATTTTGAATTTCGTGTGCAAACATTTTCCTGTCCCCGTGTGCAAACGCATTGAGTCCCGGAACCAAAAAAAAACAAATAATAGCATCATCATCAAAAAAACCTTCAGTAGGTTTACTGGCACTGGTCCTTAACGTCAAGGGTTGGAGTCGGCCGTCAGAAGCAAATGCAATTTTTCCGCAGTCGTTTTCACTGCAAGAGTGTTAAGGCTTTTTTATACCTGACGCATGCTGGCGTACGTCGACGTACGTCAGGTATGAACGGTAGTATGCGACGGAACGGTAACGGAACAATAACACGAGATCTGACTTGACGTGACGTCAGGTCGCGTGTTAATGCATTCTACCGTTCATACCTGACGTATACTTTAGTACGCCTTTGGGCATACGTGCGGCCTTAAGGATTTCCTGACAGCGTCTCTTAGAATATTACCAAACTGCAAAGGTTGATAAGACACAGCGGTTTCAATGCGGAACAGGTTTGTTTGTTTTTTGTATTGTTACTTTTTTTCGTAAGTAATTTCGTAAGCAGCCGTTCTCGTACGGTAACCAACACAATTTTTTAGATCGTTGCCCAGTTTATGATGTCTTCAGCGACCAGGACCTACCAGTGATGCAGGACGCTGCTTTTAACATCGATTTCTGCAATGAAACCTCATATGGCTTCCGCGTGTCAAACATGCCGATATGGATTGGATTTGTAAGCAGTTCCATAAAAAGCTGAAAAAACTCACGCATTATTTAATAATAAAAGGTCTGCTTACAGTTTCTATGAAAAAAATAATGCACCCTGGCAAAACGATGCCACTATTATGGCTATTAAAAAGGTTAAAATGGCTGCGATGCGTATTACCGTAAAGTCTTGCATATAAGGTTCCTCCCACTTATAAGACCCCCACCCAAAAGTGGGCGGAGTGTCACACGGCGGGAAACCAAAAAATTCAAATTTTTGACTTGGTCAAAATCCAACCCCGTTTATAAGGCTCGGAATTCCTAATCTTCGCTTTATAAGACCTCCTCCCACTTATAAGGTTGTCACACAAAATTCCACTTTTTTCAGAAATTTTTGATTTTCAAATTTATATAAGGAGACCTTATATGCAAGACTTTACGGTATCTTTTTGTAACGCGCGTTTCGCCAGTACAGTAATCCTGTCACTTTTTCAAGAATGTTGAGGGACCGAAACATTGAATTACAGTGAGAAAAGAACAAATGTGTTGGGTTGTTGAAAAAATGTCATGAAAAAATGACAGGTTTAAAGAAATGTACTGTACTTGTGTCAGCCAAATTAGCAACTTCGTCGTCTCGGCCAAAAGTTTCCCAGTTGAACGTTTTTCAGGATATATGGGATCACGATCCAGGCGCACACGACAATGTCTTTGCTCATTTTTATTTACCAGGTTTGTTTTGTTAGTTTCAGTGACGACTTTGTCAGTAGTTTCAGTGACGACTTGGTCAGTAGTTTCAGTGACATACCGTAAAGTCTTGCACATAAGGTTTCTCCCACTTATAAGACCTCCACTAAAAAGTGGACGGATTGCCACACGGCGGAATAACCAAAATTTCATAAATTTGGCTTGGTCAAAATCCCACCCCCGTTTACAGGTCGGACCTCTTTACCATTTATAAGCTATTTTTTGTTTTTTTTTGCTGCGGAAACCGCTGGAAAAGTGCGATGAAAGCCAAATAGGGTTGAAATACTGGTTTTTAACGAAAAAAGGTGTTGACAAAATGCAGGAATCGATCTTGAGTTGTAATGGCCATGTTATAATTCTGATTGTCTTGAGAAGTCCGCAACAAACAACTTTTACAGACAGACTTCCTATACAGAACTTCACGAACGTAATTACAGAGAAAATCACATGGTTTTGAAAAAAAATCTGCTGTAATTTTTTTTCTTGTGACAATATGGTAAAAGTGCGCAGTAAAAATTCTAACGGTAGTAGGTGTCAAGCAATTCCTAGCTAAAACTAAAAATTTAAAAGATTTACTTCTTATCTTGTGTAGTTCGATTGTAATTCAAATTTTAAAATCTGAACTCTGAAAATACCGAATAAACAAAAAACGGAAGAAACTGAATTTGGCTTTGGTACAAAAACGGTTTAAAAACGGTGTAAAGAACGGTTTTTTACCCGACCCGGTCCTACTAATTTCCAGTGATCGCAGTCGACCAGTGTGGCCCGCAGATTCTGCGTCAAGTGAAGGAGCATGGGTTCAAAACGTACGACGAAGTGTTCGAACACAAAGAGTACAGCTGCGACGCAGTGGGAGAAAAATATGTACGTGAACTATGGCCCAAGCACTCAAAATGTAGCACTGAATGTGGCACTTGAAAGTTTATGTTTGTTTCCTGTAGTTTTTGTGTTTTATTTGTTTATTTTGTTTTTGATTTTGAGTGAAAACAGAAATCACGAGAACAACTTTTGTTTCTTCAGAGTATTACATTGAAAACGGGAAAACAAATTACGTTTTTTACATTTTAAAAATTTTTAAATTGAATTTTAAATTTTCAAAAGCAAAAATCTAAAACATAAAACTAAAAACGTGTATTATATTTTTTAGATTCTGCGACTGAATGCGTGTGCAGTGGTAGAAAGCAACTCTGATGTAGCCTCTAATTCAAAATTGCCTTAGTGGCTCGGCACTATTTTATAGGACTCGGAGCACTTTGCCACGTCGTGCATAAAACTGTTTGGTGTTTACCAATCTGTGGACAAGTCACGAAAACAAGATAATAAGATCATTGCTGCAGACGATATTGAGCGAACCATGCAAGGATGCGCACTGCAAACGAGTATACCTGAACGTCTCTGCCACTCTGACGTCCGTCACACTGACACGTTCGAAACACTGCGCAGCGAGCAAACAAGAGACACGATGGATGCGTTGGCCGCAGCATTTTCTCCGTGAGCTTTTCCCAATGCTCGGAGTCGATCGGTTGGTAAAAACTGTTTTTTGTCTGGTAGAAGATTGTGATCAGTCCATAAGATGGTGGGTAGCGTGTTAGACTACGGTCTCTTCGTTCGGGTGATCGAACCACCGAGGGGGCACTTAATGACAGAGAAAACTCGATGAGCATCCTACTCGACGGCGTTCTGTACTCTTCTCTGGGCCCTGGTAAAAACATCGCCTAAAATTCCAGCAAAACAAAACAAAACAAAAAACCATTGTGACGTCATACGCCGAAAACTGCCAAAATCTTAAATGGGTCTGAAATCTGGAAAGAATGGATTACGTATTATAAGTTGTGCAAAGGAGGCGGAGTAATGAAACGAATAGCTGATGAACGCGCACAGAGGGGGAACGATAAACCGAAATGTACACCTCTATGTACGTAACTGATACATAATGGCGAACTACCATTTGTGTTTGGTTAGGTACATAATTTGCACGTTAGGCACAAATTTTTTCAGTACATAATAGAAAAATATTTCTTCAGCGACTTCTGGGGGTGGGGGTTTAGTTTTGGGGGGGTATTTTTTTTTTGGGGGGGGGGGGGGGGTTATTTACAAACAAATTCTAGAGGTGGGGGTTTGTTGAAAAATGGCAAAAATACCTTGCATGGCAAGCAAGAAAGTCGCAGAAACTTCTACTTTTCACAGAGATTTCCTTTGGTAACAGCTTTTTGTAATGAAATTACCACGAACTCATCTCTTTGGGGCCTTTGGTAGCACAATTTCACCAATGTCACTGCATTCAGCCACTGAATTCGCTAGGTATGTGTTTCAAACAGGTTTCTAATAAACCCCCATGGGGGTTTATTTTGGGGGGATTATTTGGAAACTTGTCGAGGGGGTGGGGGTTTACTTTTGGGGGGGGGGGGTTAATTTTGGGGGGTTAATAGAGGTAATACGGTACTCATTTAGTTTTTCTTAAATTTAAAACATAAAACAGCATTTTTTTGTGTAACATTGCTAATGTAAAATGTGCGCAAGCACAAGCGAAATCGATTGGTTTTTTGAATTTTTGTAATGTCCTACTTTAGCCTTCGTGTCTGCACTCTCACACAAAGCCGGGTTTACGGTGAGCTGTTTCTGACAGAGCGCTTGACTTCCAATGCTCATCTACTTTTTTCCTAGATGCTCAACGATTTTCTTATATCTTTGTTGAACTATTTTTCCTTGATTTGTTCTTGTACATTATAAAAGTGCTGTGTTTTATGAGTTCAGCATGTGCCGTTCGTGCCGTTTTTGTCCCTCTTTATTTCTATCGTCTGTCGCGTCGTTTTAATAAAAGTGAAGTCGTTTTAATTGAGTAAAAGTAAAGTAAAAGTAAAAAAACCCAACGTCGTCCACCGGTCATCACACACAGCAGCTCGGATCGGTTGGCAGTCCAGTGAGCCATTCACACACACCAAAGCAGCACACTTCAGTGGAGGTCCCGCCGAGACAATGCTGGGTGGCGACGTCGCGTGCACCGAGACCATGGAGGGTCAGTGCAGAAAGGCCATGGAGGGTCAGCATCGACGAGAGGCGGTGGCGTGCTGCGCGTCTTCACGCGTCGTCGAGTGTCGCCGAGGCAGATCAGCGGAGTGGCGGGCGCACCAGTGGCTGGCAGAACGTCGCATGGAATGGAGACGCGGTGGCTGGAGTTGTGGCGGCATGCGAGCTGAGACGGCGTCGATCTATGGCACGGCCGGGTTTCGCCAAGGGCAGCTTTCGAGAAAGCCAAAACGCCGCAGCGGAAATTGGTTGGTCGGAGTTTTTTTCGGTCTCCGTGACTCAAACCGATTCGGAGTTATTTCGGTCTCCGAGACTCAAACCGAACGGAGGACGACCTCCGTGATCAAAAACGTGATTGGCTGTGGTGGTGTTGCTGAAGAAGGCTGTGAGGAGAAGTTTGGTTGTGGCGCAGTGAAGCGCAGTGGAAGTTTTTATTGTTAGCCACGGTTCTTTGATTTGAAAGTCTCCAGTAAACTGCGACGTAGAGTGCAGGTTGCGCCAGTCTTCTGCTGATTTGTAACAGTTTTGTAATAGATTTGTAATATAGTTTTATTTGTTTTGTTTTACCCCCGTTTTCAGTGTGGGGAGAGGGTGAACTGTTTTAATGCTTTTTCTTCTATTTTTTAGTTTTGGCGGGTTTTTCTTTGGGGTTTTTCGACGCAATTCGACTGCCGTGCGTGATCACATCGTGACAGTTTAGTTTTGTTTTGTTTTTCTTTGTCAGGATAGCTTTTAGGTTTTTCAGTTTGGCAGTTCAGTTTTTTTTGGTTTTCGAACTTGATAGTTGTTGGTCTTTGTTTTCTGAGTTCGAGTTCCAAGTGATTCAATTTCAGTTTATTCGTTTGAGTTGGAGCTTTTAGGAGTTTTGAAATGAGTGGAAGCAGGTGCCCAGGTCAGGCAGTGCACCAGACACTCGGCTGCGTAGGGAGAGTGACGTCGCGAGGGCGCTCCGTATGGGGGAGTAGGGTACTGTAATGTCCTACTTTAGCCTTCGTGTCTGCACTCTCACACAAAGCCGGGTTTACGGTGAGCTGTTTCTGACAGAGCGCTTGACTTCCAATGCTCATCTACTTTTTTCCTAGATGCTCAACGATTTTCTTATATATTTGTTCAACTATTTTTCCTTGATTTGTTCTTGTACATTATAAAAGTGCTGTGTTTTATGAGTTCAGCATGTGCCGTTCGTGCCGTTTTTGTCCCTCTTTATTTCTATCGTCTGTCGTCGTCGTTTTAATAAAAGTGAAGTCGTTTTAATTGAGTAAAAGTAAAGTAAAAGTAAAAAACCCAACGTCGTCCACCGGTCATCACACACAGCAGCTCGGATCGGTTGGCAGTCCAGTGAGCCATTCACACACACCAAAGCAGCACACTTCATTTTGTTAATAGCTCAACGCAGAAGCGAGTTAGAGCCATTTTTCTAAAGTCCCCCAAAAAACGGTTTTTTTTGTTTTTTAAAGCATAAAACCGGGTCAAATTAAAAAAAAAATATAATTTTCGAACTCAGCGCATTAAGACGGTTCGATTGGTGTTAATTTCGTCAAAATCTGAGAACTTTTCAAAAACTGTGCCTAAGGGGGGTCGGTATTCTGAAAAAGCCGATCTTAAATGGGTGTTTTAAAAACGTTACTTTTTGTTTCCACATTCATTTTCACTTTGCGAAAAGGCTTGGCTTATATGTTAGGGACTAGGGTATATGTTAAGGTATAAAAACAGTGTTTTTTAAATGGGTAGGTATTTTTTTATTTAAACGTCACTTTTTTATTTTTTTGTTTATTTTTCTTTATATTTTCACTCTAAAAAACGATTTGCTTAGAGCAGGGTAAACGGGTAAAAACATAACAGCAAAATTATAAACTTCGGATTTTAAATTTTTTTTCAACACCCGGGTTTAATTAGAAATTTGTCAATTTCAAAAACAAAAATTCAAAATTGCAATTACAAATTACATTCAAAAATGATTTTATAAAACGTTACTTTTTGTCGTTTCAATTCAATTAACTTTAAAATCGCTTCACATATTTTTAACGGGAACAGCAATTGACCATTGGTAATTGAAAAAGATTGTTTTCAATTTCAAAACGGAATGCAGTAAAGGTTGTGTTCTTGATCAGAAGATTGTTTTTGATAATTTGAACGGGAACGACTAAAGCAGCTCAAAATCAAACTGCAATGCATTTTTGGCACGATTCAAAAGGCCAAAATCCATACAAAAATAATTGTATTTATATATCAGCTAACCGTGCCGTAGGCACGGGTCAATTGGCTAGTAAATTAAAATAGCTTTATTCATGAAACAAAATTCTGATTATTATTATTATCTTTTCGTGCGAAAGACGCGGGTTATTGTTGAATGAAGTGTGGAAAAGCCGCACAGCTGGAATGCTGTTTCCCGCCCAAACGTAGTTAGAATTAGAAATAAAACAAATTTACCGTATTACCTCTATTAACCCCCCCCAAAATTAACCCCCCCCAAAAACTAAACCCCCACCCCCTCGACAAGTTTCCAAATAATCCCCCCCCCCAAAATAATCCCCCATGGGGGATTATTGGAAACCTGTTTGAAACATATACCCAGCGAATTCAGTGGCTGGTTGCAGTGAAAATGATGAAATTGTGCTACCAAAGGCCCCAAATGGATGAGTTAACGGTAATTTCATTACAAAAGGCTGTTGTAAAAGGAAATTTCTATGTAGAGTAGAAGTTTCTGCGACTTCCTTCCTGCCATGGAAGGTATTTTTGCCATTTTTCCCACCCCTAAAAATGGTTTCCAAATAACCCCCCCCCTCCCAAAAATAACCCCCCCAAAATAAACCCCCACCCCCAGAAGTCGCTGAAGAAATAAACCCCCATGGGGGTTTATAAGAGGTAATACGGTATTTAGTGAGAAAAGATTCTGGCTATTTTTCTCAGTTTCTTGCACAAATCTGCCGTCAGTTTTGCGGATTTCAAATTGCCGCACTGCCATGAAACAAACTAGACATGCTAACAAAACAAAATGCATAATAAAAACAATTTTTCAGAGAACTGAAAATGGACATTTGGTACATCTCCGTCATTGCTGAAGGCAAGTGAATTCAGGAATGTCGCGCAAAATACAACACTTTTTTAACGCATCGATATGCTTTTTTTATTTTTTAGGAATGAATGCCTAATACAAATCTCGCATATGGATTTTTTCCCAACGTTTAGGCGCACAAATATTAGAGTTTTCATAGGGAAGCAAAAAACAGAAACAAAAAAAATTTAATTTTGTGCATTCGGACTCGGGTGATCGAGGGGTGTATGGTAGTGTTGCGACGGTACGGATGGTTGCGTAAAAAAACACCATGGTGTAAAAAAACACCATGCGATATAAAAACCATGTGTATAAAAACACCATGGTATTTTTCAAAATGGGAAATGCTAAAAACACCATGCACATAAAAACACCACAATTATTAATTCTACTGAAAATCACATGGAAACGACATATGTGGGCGAAAATTGAATCAGATTTGATGAAAACAAATTGAAATGACCACAAATGAATGTGGTTGTCATCGTTGAATTGGTCAGGTCGCCCAGATCACGATTTCCTTTGCCGATTTCGAGGATCGATGGCTCAATCAACTCAGCAGAGCATCCGAAACACGACCATGAGTTATTTGTGGTTGGTTTTTGTTTTATTCAACATTGCTTCGTGTGCAATGAAAAATTTCTTAAAAAACACACAACACCAATTTATGGTGGTGTGTGATTTTTTCGAATTTCAGAAAACCGCCGAAACAAACCACAAACAACATATCACCGTGTTCCGGATGCTTTGTTGAGTTGATTGAGCCATCGATCGTCGAAATCGGTCGAGCACAGCGCCGGCAGAGTCGCGTGACAGGTCGGCGCACAAGACACATGGCGTAAAACGCACATATTGCCAACACATAACGTCGCCCAGATCAAGATTTACTCGGCCGATTTCGACGATCGATGGCTCAATCAACTCAGCAGAGCATCCGAAACACGATGATGTGTCGTTTGTGGTAAGTTTTTGTTTCACTGAACATTGGTTGGTGCGCAATAAAAATTTTGTGAAAAAACACAAAACACCAATTTGTTGTGATTTGTGAGTTTTTTAATTTTTAAAAAACCACCGAAACAAACCACAAACAACATATCACCGTGTTCCGGATGCTTTGCTGAGTTGATTGAGCTATCGATCGTCGAAATCGGTCGAGCACAGCGCCGGCAGAGTCGCGTGACAGGTCGGCGCACAAGACACATGGCGTAAAACGCACATATTGCCAACACATAACGTCGCCCAGATCAAGATTTACTGGGCCGATTTCGACGATCGATGGCTCAATCAACTCAGCAGAGCATCCGAAACACGATGATGTGTCGTTTGTGGTAAGTTTTTGTTTCACTGAACATTGGTTGGTGCGCAATAAAAATTTTGTGAAAAAACACACACAAAAACACGCAAGTTTTAACATGTGGCCATGTTATCGGGTATCTGAAAAACGGTCGTGTGATGTGGTATTAACCAACATCTCCGCTCCAATTGTTTAACAATATATCGCACAACTCCATTGTAGACCTATAACATACGCCAATCAACAAAATATCATGTTCATCTCATGGCCTACCGACTGAAAAAACATGTTCTAAGTTGCAAGAAAACGATTTCTGAAACGATATTTCAATTCAGTTAAGTCATTTCAACGCTAAAAATTGACTCTAGAAGTCATCCAAATCGAAAAACATGGAGTACGTCGGTCAAAATGACCAAATAATGACATGTACCTAAGCACACAAAGAAGTTGGGAAGAAAATTTGGTTTGAACTTTCAAAAAATTATGCCATAAATCGAATTTTCAGAGCAAAGTAGAAGAAAAATTTTTCAAATTTTTTTTTAAGTTTGAAAAAAAAATCCAAATTTAAAAAAAACGAAAAAAAATAAAAAAAAATTTTTTTTCAAAGCCCCTAACCCTAACCAGGAACACGGTGATATGACGTTTGTGGTTTGTTTCGGCGGTTTTCTGAAAATCGAAAAAATCACACACCACCATAAATTGGTGTTGTGTGTTTTTTCATAATTTTTTTATTGCACACGAACCATTGTTGAATAAAACAAAAACTAATCATAAACGACACATCAGCGTGTTCACAGAGAACTCAAAGTGTATAATACAGGAGATGTCACTTAGATGTGTCTGATGTAATGCTCATCCGGCAGTCATTTTAGCAAACATAAACAACTGAAATAGCCTAAAGATGTACATAGGGCAGTAAATCACCTCGTGTCAACACTCACATTAACCGTGCAGAAATTTCACGGTGCGGTTGTGAAATTTCACATCTGCGATACGTTAACATCATAATTGTCTGTAAATGTCATAAATATCTGACGGCTAACTTTAAGTCGCACATAAACGGCGTTAGCAAGATGTGTCATAAATCTGCGGCAGATCAATGGGCTTATTGTGCGGTTTGAGCGCATTAGACACATACAGACACATCACACATAATATTAACCACATTAATGAGCACAAGCATCATCAGTGAAAACAACTGTTAATGTGACATACATCTGCAAAGTCACATTAACAATTTGGCAGATTTACAAGAGATCTAAGTGACATCTCCTGTATCATACACTTTGAGTTTCCTGTGGTTCCGGATGCTCTGCTGAGTTGATTGAGCTATCGATCGTCGAAATCGGCCGGAGGAAATCGTGATCTAAACGACATAGTTGTTCTAGGGGAGGGGGGCTGGGGGGGGCGCCCCTCCCCCCCCAAAAAAAATTGGGAAACTATCTGAGAAAGTTTTTCGGCTCCGTTATTTTCTAAAAAATGTTCAATGTTCAGCGTTTATTTCCACACGCAGCATCAACAGCAAAAAAATTTTTGAACACGCGACTCCGCCGGCGCTGCGCTCAACCGATTTCTCCACGTGAAAATGGATGGAACTAATGGAAGCCAAACTCCGTCGCCGGCTTTCTGACTTTTCATCCAAACCACGTGCAGAAAAAAACGGTGAACCAGCCCTTCGACGCCCATATACATAATAGCTCTTAAAAAACAAAAAAGGAAGTGTCATTCGCTTTTCTGGAGTTGACGATCATAAATCAATGCCGTTTTTTTATTTTAGTGCTAAATCTCACTGCTGGCAGCCTTTAAACGTCGAATACAGCTATTTAAAAAACCATGGTGTTTTTTTACACCGTGGTTTATTTAGCTTTTCAGTTTCCAGGATTTTGGTGGTTAAAATATACACATGGTTTTGTTATCTCATGGTGTTTTTATACACCATGGTTTTTTTAATATTCACCGGTACGGATAGAGTTTAGGAGGTTCAAAAAAATTATATTTTTTCTTTTTTAATTCACTTTTAATTTGCTCTGAAATTTTGATTTTTGGCATAATTTTTTTAAAGTTCAACCCAAATTTTCTAACAAACTTCCTTGTGTACACTTAGCTAATATATCATTATGCTGATCTTTTTATTATGTCATTACACTTGTACTCATCGTACTCCATGTTTTTCGATTTGGATGATTTCTAGGGTCCATTTTTTTCGTTCAAATTACCTAACTGAGTTGAAAAAAATGTATCAGAAGTTGTTGTGTTGCAACTTACAATATGTTTTTCAGTCGGTAAGCCAAAATATCAGATCTATTTGTTTAGTGTGCGTGGGGTTCCACAGTCGTGCGATATCACGTTAAACCTTGGTGGAGGTGTTCAACACCACACCACACGACCACACACAAGATGCCCGATAACGTCCTGGCCACACAACACAACTGAAACTTCATTGCTGCGCGTGTGTGTGTCAGTGAACTTGCGTCTGTCAGTTGCCTGCAAGATCGCGTGTTTTCGATCTGATACGTGTTTTTGATTCCTTTCTAAAGTCCAGACATGCGGAAGAGCGAACCCTCGCTATGTGGTAGATGGCATTTGCTGGCTGAACCTGAAACTGAATTTCCGTTTTTTTAAGGAAATTTCGTTGTGGCCAGTTCATTCGTTATGCGCATTTTGAAGTTGGAACTTTTTGTGGTTCACCCTGTACATACAAACTAAACCAGCCGCAAACACTAGTGTTTGTAATGTGGTTGACGATAGCACAGTGGATCAATCAGCTTTTGGATGCGGGGTTTCTAGTTGCTGCTGCGCCACTTACAGCTCAAGTTGTCACTGACAGAATTGCTTGTTGAACATTTGTGCTTGTGTTCAACGAGCTTGAGTCAAGCCAAACAGGGCTTGCTGCGGATAGCGACCAAGCGTTTTCGTATTTTCGATTTCCAGAAAAGTGCTGTACTAAACCGTAAATTTCCCAAATTTAGTACGGTTACTCGGTACGGAACAGCTAAAATTTCCGGTATGGTACCCGGTACGATATTCTAAAAAAGTTCTGTACCGTATTTCCGGTACTCGTCGCAACACTAGTATACAGGGACTTATTGACGAAGAAAACTTGATGGATGCTCTACTTGACGGCGTTATGTACGCTTTCTGGGTTAGCCCTGGCTAAAAATATCTGTAATGTCCTACTTTAGCCTTTGTATCTGCACTCTCACACAAAGCAAGAGTTTACGGTGAATACGGTGAACTGCTTATAACAGAGCGCTTGACCTCCAACGCTCATCTACTTTTTTTCCTAGATGCTCAGCGGATTTGCTCATCTTTGTTCAGCTATTTTGCTTTGATTCGTTCTTGTACAAATAAAAGTATCGTGTTTTATGAACTCAGAATGTGCCGTTCGTGTTTATTTTTATTGTCTTTCGTCGTGATTTTTAATTGAGTAAAGTAAAGTAAAGTAAAAAAACCAAACGTCGTCCACCGGTCATCACACACATCAGCTCGGATTGGTTGGCAGTCGGGTGGTGCCATTTACACACGCTAAGCAGGTCATTGCATATCGCCTAAAATCACCGTTCGTTCGTTGGTTCGTTCGTTCGTTCCTTCTTCGTTTGTTTCAGAAAGCAGAAGACAATATTGTCTCCAACCCGGTTTTCAACCATACTGCTATCATGTTGGAATAATAGTTGATGGTGGTGGGTACTTCGTTAGAAAGGAATATAATCAACGTGAACGTCAGATATCACGTGATGCGTACGCTGACAAACCAACAGGTGAACTCAATGTTTTTGACCCGATTTTTCAGCCCGTTGTCATCAAATATTCAACAGTATTGTGTGTTCGCTTTGCTGATTCATAACAGTTAAGTGCTGTCGTTTACTGTTACAGTATCAGTAGCAAGAAGTTCCTGGAAGAAAGGTGTTACCGTCAGTACCAAAAATGAGAAGGTGGGGTGTACCCTCTTGCACGAAATTGCGTCCCGTGACGCCCGTTCCAGTTGCCTTTTTCAGAGAGACTGCGTACGTTCGCCCTGGACATCAAACGTAGAGACACTACTCAGAAATGATGAACATTTATAAACGCAAATGCAGCGACTCTTCAACTCCAGTATAAAATAGAAATAATAATACGGGGTGTCTCATCAATAAATAACTACAATGGAATGGGCAGAGCAGCTCTTTCTTGAAATTTGATAAAAGGTTTTAAAAGTCTCTGAAACTAAGAACATAGTCCAAGAAAGGTTTGCCATTATTAGGTAATTGTGTTAAAATTTCATCAGAAAAATTCAAACACACTAGCACAGAATCGTTTTGAATTTCAATCCTGCAACTCATCCGTCGCAACACAATCACTATCCATTTGCATTTTTTTGCTATTTTGGTTTTCACTTTTCAATTTGCTGTCACGGTTGCAGTTATCTACAGAGTTGTCCAAAAGTAGTGGGTACAACTTTGAATCGCTCTAACTCGTTAACGGTTGGACCGTTTGTGCTAAAATTTTAGTCGCTTACTTAGGAATTTTTGGCTCACCCTGTATTTTTTTGCGTGATAGAACGCAGTTTTTGTGGTTGACTTGCAGAGTCGTTCGCAAACAAAGCGTGAAACCTGTTGTGACTTTCTGAAAGTGTCTCGACACATTGAACTTCTACGCATCTGTCGAAGCAAACCAACATTATCAGTGCATAAAAGGTAAAATGATTTAGTGGCACAAAGATACATGGGTACGTCGTGGTGAAAATATTTTTTGCCATATCTGTGACAGAAGATTTTCAAAAGTTTGAGTGGAGACAAAGTTTGAAACAATTATGCACTTCCTTGTGTCTTCGAATTTCACCTCTTTTTTCGCTTACAAAGTGTCATTGAACAAAACATCGTACATTTGAACGAACCACGAAGTAGAACCGTTTTTCCGTAATTTTTTACGCAGACTATACGCAGGTTGCTGTCATTGTACAAGAAAAACAATGAAGAACTTGTTCCAGAGCGTTGCGCGGAAACACTGTACCATGTACCGGAATTGCCGACCAAATACCCACGGATGTTGGAAAATATTGTGTTCAACATTCATTTCTGTGACGAGACCCCTGCAAGTTTTCGTGTTTCCGACATGTCAATTTGGATTAATTTCGTGAGTTTTTCACAGTCATTACTGTAGAATGCGATCAGCTTGTACAGTTGAGAACTGTAAATTATGGAGAATCAGCTGATTGGTTGGTGATTACGGGGTGCATGCTTTCTGTGCAGGCATTGCTGTGGGGCGGCGTTTTGTTTGCCCTGAAAGCATGGAATGCAATCCTAAAGTGACGTACGGTTCCGCACGTCCGGCACGTCTTCGTTCATACCTGACGTATACAGACGTACGTCTGCATGAACTTACGTCAACTGACGTGACCTGACGTGCCGTGCCGTGCCGTATATACTACAGTGGCGGTCAAAAGTGTTGGAACGCTGCGCGCATGTATGCGCGTGTGTTGCGCGTTTGTATCGTCAGCCTTACAAATGCTATTACATCCCATGCTAATTTTTTATTGTTTTTGTGATTAGTGAGTGTATCTAATACACTATCCGCAGGGTTTTTTTCGCTGCAACATACAGGGTGGGCAAAAAAAAGGTTCCAATTCTAAAATGCTCACACTGGCGTGCGCTGAGGTGTTTAGAGCTGAAAATTGGAACACTATTAGAAAACATTTGGAGGTTTTTCTGACCAAATTTTTGTTACGGTATCACTCACTCACTTTTGTTGCCCCTATCACTCAAAACAGCAGAATATCTGAAAAACATGAAAAATCGACAAATGTGGTGAAATTCAGAGGGTTGATTTAGCTGTAACAAGAACCTCACGGCTTAAAATTTGGAACACTGTTAGAACATTTTGAGAGTTTTTTGTGATTTTAAATTTTTTTAGTTTACACGTTTCTATTCATTTTTTACAGTGCAATTTTCAAAAAACAGCGATTTTTGACGAAAAAACAACGTTCATCCATAATCTCACTGTTTATCATTGCTCATAAACAGACTTCCGAACTGAAGTATCGCCATGCGGAATAAAATTGAACTTTGTACAAATTGCCGAACCACTATGGAAAAGTTATTCGCATGTTCCCACCAATTGGCAGATCAGATTAGCTTCTCTCCCGTCCACTTAACCATGATGGCAGCAACGACTGAAAATGGAATGCATCTTTCACTGCAGAAGATTACTAGTCTGCTATGTGAAAAATATTGTATCAGAGTGGCAAATTGTGTGAAATTAAAAAAAGAAAAAAAAACAGTTTGCATCTGCAAAGATAAATTGTCATCTGTTCTGGGCAGAACCGCTCACGTACGCTCAGACTCGAAGTGAAACATCAGGTTGACCAAAGACTGTTCAAATGCAATTCAGCATTCGGCATTTCCAAGCTACTGTATGTCCGTATTGTTTTTTTCATCTTTTTTGTGTTGTGAACACTCGGGTTGTCACCAACGGTCATCATTTGGTCTTTGTTACAGCTAAATTAACCCTCTGCATTTCACCACATTTGTCGATTTTTCATGTTTTTCAGATATTCTGCTGTAGTGAGTGATAGGGGCAACATTCCGTGAAAAAAAAATTTAGTGAGCAAAACCTCCAAATGTTTTCTAAAAGTGTTCCAATTTTCAGCTCTAAACACTTCAGCACACGCCAGTGAGAGCATTTTAGAATTGGAACCTTTTTTGGCCCACCCTATACATTTATTTGACAAATACCGAACATTACAACACTCCTCCATTGCATATGACTGGCAGTAAAACTGAATCAAAATCACAGGCATGAAAATTATTCTACGAAGTATATCGCCACTGCATATACATGTATATACAGTGGTCCAAAAGTAGTGGGTTCAATTTTGAATCGCTCTAACTCTCTAACGGTTGGACCGTTTGAGCTGAAAATTTAGTCACTTACTTAAAGAGCACAAACTTAGACTTCCACCAATTTTTAGCTCAAATATTGTTTCTGTGCAAAAGCAAAGTTTAAAAAACGAATTTTTACATGAAAAACAGCGTATTTTCAATCTGACATCGGATTTATTAATCTATAACGCCACAAATTGAGCAAAAAATCTGTCAAAAATCAAAGCTACTCCTTCTTGAAATGTGAGCCGATAGCTTCAACGCACAATCGAGCCCTATTGACCGCTGATAAGATCACTTTCTGGTGCATTCAGTGTCCACGTGCTGAAACGCGTTCACGATTATTTCTTTCATAGGGTCCACGGTTTTCGGCTTTTCGCGTATACAATTGCTTTGATGAAGCCACACGCAAAAAAGTCGCAAGAAATTGAAAGCACCATTAGTTGTATTGCTTTTTTGACGTTATCGATGAATAAATCCGATGTGAGACAGAAAAAAATCTGTTTTCAAGCGATAATTAGTTTTTTCGAACTTTGCTTCCGTACAAGAACAATTTTCCCTTGTTTGAACTAAAAATTGGTGTAAATCTAAGTTTGCGTCTACTAAGTAAACGACTACAATTTCAGCTCAAACGGTCTAACCATTGGCGAATTAGAGCAATTCAAAGTTGCACCCACTACTTTTGGACCACTCTATATATACATGTATACTGTATATCCGTATATACTGAACGGACCTT
>JASANC010004343.1:0-32343 GCA_030248135.1 Theristus sp. LFF4_11
AAATTACCCGTTTTAAAAAGTTTACCCGATAACCCTAACATAAGCCAAGCCTTTTTTCTAAAGTGAAAATGAATAGAAGTATCAAAAAAGTGACGTTTATAATTTCGTTTTGCAGTCATTGCTTTTTACCCGTTTATATATAAAATACCTCAACATGACCCAAACATTTTGCAAAGTGAAAATGAATGGTAATACCATTTCGACCCAATTAAAAACTTTTTAATTAAACTTTTTTCAAAGACGGTTTTGTTACAACTTTGACAGTCGCTCGTCAAGTTTTGAGCAGCAACAATTGCCAGTTGCCCATTGTGCGTTACGTTGAAATTGTCGCTCGTAACCATGGAGTATCAATTTGAAAATGAAACATGGAGTATCAATTTCAATGAAATTTACTCGTTTTGAATCCAAAGTGCAACTTGCAATGCCGATGTCGATGTGCGTTTTGCAACCCGATTTTTAAAAACAAAAAAGTTCAAACTTTTTTCAAAGACGGTTTTGTTACATCTTTCCCAGTCGATCATCAAGCTTTGATCAGCCACGCTTCCATTTGCCTATGCTGCGCTGAACTGTCTCTGTTGTCCAAAGAGTATCATGATGACTTCAGCTATATAAAGAGCGACGTTTTGAGAAAACAATCTCAACTGGCATTTACTAAAAATAGGTTAAGGAAATTGAGATGGAGTTTTCTTAAGTAGCAAAAATGGGCGCCAATTCAAATTGCAAAAAAGTGCCACAGACAGACACTTTGTAAATTTAATAATATAGATTAATCCAGATACATTTCTTTATACTCAGCTATACAAAAACTAGTCAAACACTTACATCAAGTTATCCAAATATGCACAAAAAATTGCGAAACACGGTGACTTCGACAACCAGACAGTTTTGGTCATCATTACCCCGTCGCGGTGATTGCATTCCGCCTCCGAAAACGTGAGTCCTGCTTGGAATAGTTTGCTGATTGGCCCATTTTATGGAATCGTAAGTACTGATTTTTTTTTATCAAGATGATTCAACCAATCGGCACTGTGAAAATAAACGAGTTCGCTTTAAAATTGTACCAAAACCGTTGAAACTCATGACAAAACGTGTCTGCATTAGGGTTAGGGGAAAAAATCCGGATTTTTTTTTAATTAAAAATTTTTTTTTAAATTTTTTTACAAGTTAGGTTTGTTCGAAGCGTCTCGTCGAGCTGAGTTCATCTAGACTATTTTCAGAACGATCCGGAAAACTATAAGAGCGAAAATCGTGTTTTATTGAAATTATGTCCATTTCATAGAGGGAAAGTTGCATTTTCAACAGTAAAACAGGACAATTTTCGACGTGTACTTGAATATTGAACCGTTCTCAGTTGTTCCTCTAAAGAAAATTAACAAAATTTGACTGTGTTCAAAAATTCCTGTTTGCTGTAGCTAAGTCGGCAACCCCTGTCGACCCGGTCGCCCCCCCCCCCAAGACCCTTACTTTCAGGTTCAACCAGCTATGCTATCTGCCACATGGCGAGAGCCCACTCTTCAAATCATCGTATCGAAAACACGTACCATGATTTCGCGATCACGTTGCGGGCAACTGACAGACGCAAGTTTAACACGTTAGTTTAGCTCAGCACGCAAGTCATTTCAACGCTAAAAATTGACTCTAGAAGTCATCCAAATCGAAAAACATGGAGTACGTCGGTCAAAATGACCAAATAATGACATGTACCTAAGCACACAAAGAAGTTGGGAAGAAAATTTGGTTTGAACTTTCAAAAAATTATGCCATAAATCGAATTTTCAGAGCAAAGTAGAAGAAAAATTTTTCAATTTTTTTTTAAGTTTGAAAAAAAAAATCCAAATTTTTTTTAAAAAAAAAACGAAAAAAAAATTAAAAAAAATTTTTTTTTCAAAGCCCCTAACCCTAGTCTGCATACAGCCTTTTGTTAAGCCTAAAGCCCTACTGCATAGTTTAAAAAACCCGAATGTACCAAAATCAAACTCCGTGGGTTCAGTGTAACGGTGAACGTCACCACAACGAGAGGGGGCACCTCTCTGAGCACTAGTCCCGGCCATTTTCTCCGGACATCTTGGTTTCAAGTTTCAATGGCTTTGGGGCCGTTATAATAACTGATCCAAAGGTTTCTTGTCGATAAACCAAGTGTGGATTTGTGGAGCTGAAAGTGTGTCATCCTCCGTGGGGAATCGCCCAGTGCCTTTTTTCGTTTTTTAAAAGCCCTGGCCTAATACCAGTGATTTTCCAAGACGACTGAAGTTTTTTTGTACACACTCAGTTCAGTTAAACATTTCAGTTCAAAACCGAGCCGGGACTCCTGGGCGAGCGAGACAGAGTTCGTGCTTGCTTGTATGGGCTTGACGATTGGACTCGGCAATGTGTGGCGGTTTCCGGCACTGGTTTTTAAATATGGAGGCGGTAAGAATAGAGGTCTTTTCTGCGAACATTGACACACAGAAAATAAAACAGGCTAAAGCTAAGCTATTCTAGGTAACCTAAGCTACTTTGTAGATGGCCCTAAGGAGTAAGGAGCATTCATGAAGCAGTGTATTCAGTGTGACCGCGTAGCTATCTTTGAACACAGCTGCGCGTCACTAAATACTCGTTCATGAATGCGCTTTTACTGACTTTCTCAACACAGGCTCGTTTCTGATTCCGTACCTATTTTCGTTGATCGCATTCGGCTTTCCGGTGTTCTATCTCGAGCTGTGCTTCGGCCAATACGCCGGCTACGGGCCAAATGTCGCGTTTCAGAAAGTGTGCAAGGCGTTTCGCGGTGCGTTTTTTGCGCATTCAGGTTGAAATCACAACTGCGGTTGTAACGGGATGCGCACGGGGACTTCAGATTTCATATGGTTTTCAGGTATTGGCTGGATCATGGTGTGGTGCTCGATCGTTGTCGGCATCTACTACAACGTCATCATCGCCTGGTGTATCGTGTACTTTTTTGATTCGTTTCTTCAAGTCTTCAATAACAATCATCAGCCTCGCTGGAAGACATGCCGCGCCGACTGGAACACCGAATGTTGGTTTTTGCTTCACAGCTGACTTGCTGCATTCGTTAATCATGAATGGCAGTACAGAAAGTATTGAAAATGGGAAATAATATTGAAAAGAGAGAATTTTAAAAGCTTTTCAACTGTTTTTGTTTTGTGCCCTGCGGACTGGCACCTTCTTTCGAAACAAAACTAAAATACAATGATAGTATTCAAGACAATACAGAAACTATTGATACTCGAGTAACAGCCACTGTAGTGCCAGTAAATGAAGTAAACTAAAAATGTTTTTAATCGTCAGATTGCTGGTCACAGCTTGAGTTGGACTCTTGTGCCAAGTCTGCCCATTTCACCAGTTGCGCGAAGACGGAAAGTTGTCTGTTCTTTAATCGGACCTGCCATCGACCCCTTGCGTTCAGCAGATGGATCGTGACGGGAGACCTCGTCGCCGGACTGGCTGATCGCTGTGAGCTGCTGAACACAACCGAGATTTATTGCAAAAATGTGAGTGCCTACCCATGCTTCAGCGAAAAAACCCTGCGGATAGTGTACTAGATACACTCAGTAATCATAAAAACAAAAAAAAATTAGCATGGAATTCTTATAATAGCGTTTGTAAGGCTGATGATACACACGCGCAACACACGCGCACACATGCGCGCAGCGTTCCAACACTTTTGGCCGCCACTGTATAAGCGGCATCATTCATGAAGCAGCATTTATTAACGGACAGCTGTATGGTTAGGCAGTCATCAAATGCTACTTCATGAATGCTCCTCATGTGCAGTGTCGGCTGAATTATTTGTTCAAGGATAACAACAACATGATTCTTTACAGCTTTATCACAATAACACGTTTTCAATCAGTGGGCTCGTAACGACAAGCGCTGATTTCACACTGCTATTAAGCCGATTATTCAATCAAAATGGTAAAAGTTTTAAAAAGCATACAAACTCATCAACAATAATTCATCAACAATGCGCAATACTCTCGGCACGATTGCCTGAACCGCATTCAATTCCCACAAACTTCTTAAAATCCAAAACCCACTTTCGACTTGTGTCACCAAGCACACAATTGATGTGGAACACAGCAACAAGTGCAAGACCTAAAAAGTAGTGCAAAACTTAAAAACGTTTCCCAGCCACATACTTGACAAACGACCCATTCGCATCAACGCTGAATAAAACGCTGAAAAGACACGTCAACTGGGCGAAACAACCGCATCATTATTTTGAGATGGCCCGGACAGACAAGAAATTGACAACACCAGCGGAAGAGTTATTCAAGTGAGTCAGTAGCAAGTAGTCTTGTTGGTCGGATTTTAGATTTTATTAATATTCTATTATTTTTTATTTTGGTTCTGCGACTCACTGCACGCATAGATATGTAAGCGGTTTCATGCTTCACGCAGGAATTCAAAATTACTGAGGTGCCCCGTGTCCCTGGAATACGGTTGAGTCACAGGGCCATTTTGAATTGCGCATCAAACATGAAGCTGATTTCCTTTCGACGTCTGCAGAACTAAAACAACAGACGGTACATACATTCTATATTTTAATTTATATTAAAAATATTTCCAGCAATTGGCTCTACGATTACCGTCAGCCGGTCGCAATTAATAATTTTGGCCCACTCGAAGTTCGTCTCGTCCTGGCGCTGCTCGCTGCCTGGCTGATCGTGTTCGCCACCCTCTCATACGGCGTGAAATCGTTGGGCAAGGTGAAACACGCGTATACTGTAAAAACTGTATAGCCATTTTATTACAACGTGTCAGAAGCAAATAAATAACACAATTGAATCACTCAACTAATCAATGGAACAATCAAATATTATCAGCGTTGTAGGTTATGTGACTCAATGCGTGTGCATGTTGAAAGGAAACTAGTTTCCATCATTATGCGGCAATTCAAAATCGCCTAAGTGACTCGGCCCTATTTACCCTCGGATCAGTTTACCAATTATTGAGTTTCTGCGTCATGCATGAAACTGTTTACTTACATGTATTTATGTGCGCATTGAGTCTCGAGGTGACCAAATAAAAAATAAATAATAATTGATCCAATCAACCAATCAATCAATTAATCAATTATTGAGTAATCTGCAGGTCGTCTACGTGACGTCCGTTTTTCCATTTGTGGTGTTGGCCGTTTTGCTGATCCGTGGTGTGACGCTCGCAAACGCCGGCTACGGACTGATGTTCTTTTTTAAACCGAACTTTACGAAGCTAGTCGAAATGAAGGTTAAAGACGTTGAAATTAGCCAACTCTAAAATTTCAAAGGTTTCAAAACTTTTGCAAAATTCAAAAATTTTGATTTTTCCGCGTTTGTACATCTGCGTCAACATCAACAAGGATTCATACATTAATATTAACACCATCATCTGCATCTTTTTTTAGCGTGCTGTATTACCTGAAGCGGCATTCATGAAGCAGTATTTAGCGACCACGTCAATACGTTTTAACACAGCTACGCGTCACCAAATACTGCTTCATGAATGCCGCTTAATTACTCAAATGCTACACCTTGATAGCCAGCCAAACCTTTATGGGGATGTCGTTTTCGTGTTGTTTTTGCTTTTACTACTTTACATTTCTCAGTTCGTTTGCAGACCTGGCAAGCTGCGGGTTCGCAAATCTGTTACTCGCTGTCACTCGGTGCGGGTAATCTGATTGCAATGTCCAGCTACAACAAGTTCAACAATAATAACATCCACAAGCACAGCCTAATCGTGCCCACTATGTGAGACTAAAAAATCATTGCCCGTTCTCAGCCGTCCGTATTCAGTTCGTGCAGTTCTAACGAATGTGTTGGCTCATTATTCAGTCGTCGACTAATAAATAATGGAATTTTTCCTTATTTGAATAAATATTCTTTTGAATAATGAGTCATGGGTCTATTATACAAATACTACTGTGGTGACGAATAATGAAAAATGTAGACAAAATAACTGGAAATGGACAAAATGCACAAACACGCTAAAAATTTGGTGCTCAGCAGAACACCATCGCTTGCTGCAAAAACAGTGGCTGCCAAAAGTTCATAAACAATTATGAATAAAAATTTAAAAAATCACGTGAATATATGTACTATTTGAGTAATATATTATTCATTCCATTAGTTATTCATTATTCAAACTCAAAATTTGACGAATGAATTATCCAACCCTCTATGGTGTGTTAACACCGTTTGCAAATAAGAGTGGGGGGGCCCTAGGAACATTCCGTGATACATGGAAAAGTTTTTAAACCAAGGGTGCAGGGACATTCTACTAATCAAGGCGCTTCAGGTTTACCCCCTGAGTACCCCCTGATTATGCCTATAAAGGTCGTTTTTAGGGTGCGGAAGTTGAAAAACCCTCGATTTTTTGCGATTTTTCGCAAAGTGTACCTTTTTAGCCCTACCGTATCTCGTAGTTGCACAGTTTCTGGAACCTCACACAATATTCACGTGAAAGATCTTGCGGAGTTCTTTAAGGTCCTGTATCAATGAGCCCTTGCAAGGGGGGTCCCTGAGGCGCTACGACGCTAGTTAAAATTACTTTTTTTTAAAAATTACGCTATTTTTTTAAAACATTTTTTGAGCTCATAAACACAATTTTTCGATTTTCATTTTTGGTTCTACAGGGGGGTTTTCGGGGTCGCTGAATTCGAATCTGATTTTAGATTTTTGCCCCGGGCATTTTTTTGCCTTAAAATTGGGCAAAAACACATTTTTTGCGTTTTTCAGTGTTTTTTGGTTTTAATTTTTAATTTTAAGTGCGGATTTTTTTAACAAAGCTGTTTTACAACAGCCTTACAACCGCTGTATCGGAATCAGTTTTGATATTTTGCAACTGACCACTTGCCCACGCAAAAAAATGGGTAAAAAGTTGATTTTTTTGCTTTTTGCACACGTTTTCGTTTCACAGTGAAAAAATCAAGTTAGAAACAACTTGTAATTTTAATTTTTAGTTCTACATGGAGGGTTTCGGGGTCGCTGAATTTGAATCTGACCTTAGATTTTTGTCCCGGGCCTTTTTTTGCTCTAAAAGTTGAGCAAAAACACATTTTTATGCGTTTTCCAGTGGTTTTTTGTTTTAATTTTTAATTTTAAATGCGGATTTTTTTAACAAAGCTGTTTTATAACAGCCATACAACCGCTGTATCTGAATCTGTTTTGATATTTTGCAACTGATTACTTGTCCACTTAAAAAATGGGTAAAAAGTTGATTTTTTTGCTTTTTGCACACGTTTTCGTTTCACAATGAAAAAATCAAGTTAGAAACAACTTGTAATTTTAATTTTTAGTTTTCCAGAGAGGTTTTCAAGATTGCTGAATTCGAATCTGACCTTAGATTTTTGCCCCGGGCATTTTTATTGTTTTAAAAATAGGGCAAAAACACATTTTTATGCGTTTTCCAGTGGTTTTGCCCAATTTTTAAAGCAAAAAATGCCCGGGGCAAAAATCTAAAATCAGATTCGAATTCAGCGACTCCGAAAACCCCTATGTAGAATTAAAAATTAAAATTACAAGTTGTTTCTAAACTGATTTTTTTACTGTGAAACGAAATAGTGTGCAAAAAGCAAAAAAAATCAACTTTTTACCAATTTTTTGGGTGGGCAGGTGGTCAGTTGCAAAATATCAAAACTGATTCAGAGACAGCGGTTGTAAGGCTGTTATGAAACTGTTTTTTAATCAACTCTACATTTAAAACTTAAAATTAAAACAAAAAACCACTGGAAAACGCATAAAAATGTGTTTTTGCCCCATTTTTAAAGCAATAAAAATGCCCGGGGCAAAAATCTAAGGTCAGATTCAAATTCAGCAATCTTGAAAACCCCCCTGGAGAACTAAAAATTAAAATTACAAGTTGTTCTAACTTGATTTTTTCACTGTGAAACGAAAACGTGTGCAAAAAGCAAAAAAATCAACTTTTTACTCATTTTTTGGGTGGGCAAGTGGTCAGTTGCAAAATATCAAAACTGATTCCGATACAGCGGTTGTAAGGCTGTTGTAAAACAGCTTTGTTAAAAAAATCCGCATTTAAAATTAAAAATTAAAACAAAAAAACCACTGGAAAACGCATAAAAATGTGTTTTTGCCCAACTTTTAGAGCCAAAAAAGGCCCGGGACAAAAATCTAAGGTCAGATTCGAATTCAGCAACTCCGAAACCCTTTATGTAGAACTAAAAATTAAAATTACAAGTTGTTTCTAACTTGATTTTTTCACTGTGAAACGAAAACGTGTGCAAAAAGCCAAAAAATCAACTTTTTACCCATTTTTTGGGTGTGCAAGTGGTCAGTTGCAAAATATCAAAACTGATTCCGATACAGCGGTTGTAAGGCTGTTGTAAAACAGCTTTGTTAAAAAAATCCGCACTTAAAATTAAAAATTAAAACCAAAAAACACTGGAAAACGCAAAAAAATGTGTTTTTGCGCAATTTTAAAGCAAAAAAATGCCCGGGGCAAAAATCTAAGATCAGATTCGAATTCAGCGACCCCGAAAACCCCCCTGTAGAACCAAAAATGAAAATCGAAAAATTGTGTTTATAAGCTCAAAAAAATGTTTTAAAAAAATAGCGTAATTTTTAAAAAAAAGTAATTTTAACTAGCGTCGTAGCGCCTCAGAGACCCCCCTTGCAAGGGCTCATTGATACAGGGCCTTAAAGTACTCCGCAAGATCTTTCACGTGAATATTGTGTGAGGTTCCAGAAACTGTGCAACTACGAGATACGGTAGGGCTAAAAAGGTACACTTTGCGAAAAATCGCAAAAAATCGAGGGTTTTTCAACTTCCGCACCCTAAAAACAACCTTTATAGGCATAATCAGAGGGTACTCAGGGGGTAAACCTGAAGCGCCTTGATTAGTAGAATGTCCCTGCACCCTTGGTTTAAAAACTTTCCCATGTAGCGCTAGACCCCCCCCACTCTTATTTGCAAACGGTGTTAATTGATGCCTTTTTTCTTGCCAAAAATATTTGATTAGTTCATCACAAAGTGTATCAGAGCTGGCAGTAGATAATTCTGCAGAAAGTCTAAATGTACCCTTCCTAATTAACACATCCTACTTTTCTCTGCTGTTTCAGAAACTGCCTCACCAGCTTCTTTGCCGGGATCGCGGTGTTTTCCACTCTCGGATTTCTCGCACTGGAAACGAACGAAGACATCCAGGTACAAATAAACCGAAATAAACCGCTTATGAAAAGTTTAAACTTATTTAATCCGACAAAATTATGTTTTTTTTGCCGAACAAACTTTTACGTTTATATTTTTAACAATTTTTTGACGTTTAATTGGTGAACTGTATGTAGATATAACCGATAGAACAAAATGTTAAATGCGCTCCAATGAAAACCGTTCAAAAAAATAGGTTGGGATCATCGATTAAACATTGTTCGAAAAAAGAAAAGATCTCTCTCTCTCTCTCTCTCTCTCTAATTCCCAATGAAAAGTTCCTTCCACACAGAACGTCCTCAAGTCCGGCGGTTCGACGCTCGCCTTTGTGGCGTTTCCAGAGGCGATCAGTCGAATGCCAGCCTCGTTGCTCTGGGCGATCCTGTTCTTCCTCATGCTAGTCACGCTCGGCTTGAGCACACAGGCATGGATTGTTTTTAGAGTGGCCGGCGCTGTTTCAATTGTTTCCTCATCTTAAAACACATACAGTTACATTACCTGCGATTATAACGCATCATCTATTTTTAGCCCAGCAACACAATTATTTCGGTTTAGCCACATTGAGCAAGTAAAAGCTTGTCGCTAGCTTCATTGACGGCTAGATATTTGTCTTTTTTTCAGTTTGTCGTCGTCGAGACGGTGACCACAGCAGTCAGAGATGCGATACCTTCACGATTTCGTCGCACCAAAGGCGTCAATCTGACCATTAATGCGATCACATGCATTCTGATGTTCTTTATTGGTGAAAAACTTTATACGATTTTTTAAATTTAAAAATCTCGTAACTAACCAAATTTGCTCATGATTTGCTTTGTTTGTTTTGTGGGATGCTGCGCAGGCAGACATGATAAGCACCACCAAAGCAAATGTTATGCCAAAATACGTGTGTTATGTTAACCGGGTACTCAATAAGCATGAAGCTGTTAAAAACATGAAATAAAATTCGAGCCATTGAGTTCAAAAATAACTCAAAAACAAAAGCTACGGATAAAAATTGATTTTCGCAAACGCCAGGCCTACCGATGTGTTGCAAACGAGGCAAGATCTTTCTCGAGATCCTTGACCAGATGATCGCCGGGTGGGCTCTGCTGCTGTGCATGCTGCTTGAAGTGATCGTCATCGTCTATATCTATGGTTTTTTGAAATTTTTTCTCGTCATGACGGATTTGTTCTGCTTACTACCCCCGATTTTTGTGCTGCTCTGCCGATTTTTTGTTAAGAAAAGTTTAGATGAAAATAGGTGTTATATACGCCGAACGAAAGTTTACACTTTAGATTGTAATTGTAATACAGAATTTAGAAAAGGTTGAACAGGAATGGTTCGCAGTAGAGTGAACGCAAACCTAAATGTTTACATTTTGTAAACTCCTGTTCACATTTTGTTCAAAATTATCTAAAAATGCGGAGGACGCATATAAAAGGAGGAATATGGCTTTGTGTAAGCAGTGAAAAACTTTTTTGCTTCACAACTATTTTTAAGTTTCTGATGTGGTACACACGGATACAAGTACATAAGAGCCATATTTTTGCGCCGTTTATTCACTATTTCGGTTGCACATGTACTTTGTAGACAATTAAAACTTCAACATTTGCGGTATTTCAGGCATTTAGCGACCACTAAAACCACTAAAATAACGATCAGACTTCAGATCGCTGATACTGGTTTGCCCAGGACAAAGTGTATCGCAGAGGCATTAGGGAACGCAAGGTCTCATTTTGTGGCAAAGGCAACGACTCACGGGACAGACCTAGGTTTTTTTCAAAAAGTCGGTTCTGCAATTTGCAGAAATTTGGTAAAAAATTTCTGCAAATGAAATTTGGTTTCTGCAAATTTCAAAAACACGACAAAAATGGTTTTTGTGCTTGGTTAATGCCATTTTTTTCGCTCTGAGCATCATTTCTCAACGATGCGCAGAATTGCAATTGCCAATTGCATCGTTTTACCGCAGAATTTTTCAAATATTCAGAAAAAGAACACCAAAACCAAACCAGATTGCCAAACCAAACAAATCACCAATCATTCGTTTCAAATCATTCAACCTAATTCAGAGACTTCAAAGCGTTGCTGCAGATAAGCACATAAGCTTTATTGTTGATGACGTACGCACAGCTATGTAGGTACATACCAGTGACAAAAAGGTATTGTCTTCCGTTGATTTTCACCCTCCTCCCCCAGTTCCAGAAAACCCGAAGGTACCAAAGTCCTGTAGATTGTTGTAGGAGGAGTGTGGATATTGGCTGAACCGTCCGTTCCGTGAGCCATTGCGTTCGCCACGAAAAGGGGACATTGCCTTCGCCACAAGAAGAGAACATTGCCTTCGCCAATGCATGCATCTGCGCAACGCTTTGTCCATGGCAAAGCAGTGTCAGTGATCGAAGATGTAATCTTTAATTTGGTAGTTTTATGTTACTATTTGCTCGAAATTCATCGAATGTAATAGTTTCGTTTGTCAAAAAATAAGAGGGCTACCATGTGCAACCGAAATAATAAATAAACGGCGCAAAAATATGGCTCTTATGTACTTGTATCCGTGTGTACCACATCAGAAACTTAAAAATAGTTGTGAAGCAAAAAAGTTTTTCACTGCTTACACAAAGCCATATTCCTCCTTTTATATGCGTCCTCCGCATTTTTAGATAATATTCTGACTTTTACATAATTCCCAAAATCGGACAAAATTCAGAATGCGTTGGGCATATATTCTTCCGAACTTCCCATTCGGCTTACAGCGCACTGATTTAATTTTTCGTTTTTGAGAGATGTCGCCCGTCAGCTTCCACGGCCGATTTACCCGAAATCGTCACGATTCAGTATCTAAAACTGTGCTCCTTTAAGAAATCTAAGCCAAAATCCCAGATCAGCGCATTGAATTACGTTGGACTCCACAGGTCTCCTGTTTGTTTTGTTTTTGAACCGATTTCGCCAGTTTCCACGGCTGATTCGTCACGACTTTGGTTACGAATTTGCCGTTTTTATAATTTTGTTTGTTTCAACTAATTATGTCCTTGAATTTGAGGGTTGCTACGCATTGTATTCGTCCTGTTGGTGTAGGCCAGGGGTTTTAATGCGCTGTGTCTGAAAGGGTCGGGGAAAAAATTTAACTAAATTTTCAGAATCTACGAATGAAACTATCGTGAGGAACGTTTTTGTTCGATTGCAAAAGTTTCGAAGGTGAAATTTGAATTTCAGACAAAAATTGAAAGGGCGACATTTGAAACCAGGTCAAAACCTTCGAAATTTTGAAAATGCCCAATTTTTTGCCCAAAAAAGGATCGTGGCAAAAAAATAATTGAATTTTCAAAACCTACGAATGAAATTACCCCAGGAAACTATTTTGTTCGGTTATGAAACAACTTTAGACAAAAATTGCCCATTTTTGCCCAAAAAGGGTCGGGGCAAAAAAGTAACCGGACTTTCAAAATCTACAGCTGAAATTACCCCAGGAAACTTTTTTTTCGGTTACGAAACAATTTCAGACAAAAATTGAAAGGGCGACATTTGAAATCAGGCCAAAACCTTCGAAAATTTGAAAATGCCCAATTTTTTGCCCCAAAAAAAGGTCGTGGGAAAAAAAGTAATTAAATTTTCAAAATCTACGGATGAAATTACCCCAGGAAACTATTTTGTTCGGTTATAAAACAACTTTAGACAAAAATTGCCCAATTTTTAACCCAAAAAGGGTTGGGCAAAAAAGTAACTGGATTTTTAACATCTACAGCTGAAATTACCCCAGGAAACTTTTTTGTTCGGCATGAAACAATTTTAAACAAAAATTGAAAGGGCGACATTTGAAACCAGGTCAAAACCTTTGAACTTTTGAAAATGCCCAATTTTTTGCCCAAAAAAGGTCGTGGCAAAAAAGTAATTGAATTTTTAAAATCTACGAATGAAATTACCCCAGGAAACTATTTTGTTCGGTTATGAAACAACTTTAGACAAAAATTGCCCAATTTTTGCCCAAAAAGGGTCGGGGCAAAAAAGTAACCGGATTTTTAACATCTACAGCTGAAATTACCCCAGGAAACTTTTTTGTTCGGCATGAAACAATTTTAAACAAAAATTGAAAGGGCGACATTTGAAACCAGGTCAAAACCTTTGAACTTTTGAAAATGCCCAATTTTTTGCCCAAAAAAGGTCGTGGCAAAAAAGTAATTGAATTTTCAAAATCTACGGATGAAATTACCCCAGGAAACTATTTTGTTCGGTTATAAAACAACTTTAGACAAAAATTGCCCAATTTTTAACCCAAAAAGGGTTGGGCAAAAAAGTAACCGGATTTTCAACATCTACAGCTGAAATTACCCCAGGAAACTTTTTTGTTCGGTCATGACACAATTTTAAACAAAAATTGAAAGGGCGACATTTGAAACCAGGTCAAAACCTTTGAACTTTTGAAAATGCCCAATTTTTTGCCCAAAAAAGGTCGTGGCAAAAAAGTAATTGAATTTTTAAAATCTACGGATGAAATTACCCCAGGAAACTATTTTGTTCGGTTATGAAACAACTTTAGACAAAAATTGCCCAATTTTTGCCCAAAAAGGGTCGGGGCAAAAAAGTAACCGGATTTTCAACATCTACAGCTGAAATTACCCCAGGAAACTTTTTTGTTCGGCATGAAACAATTTTAAACAAAAATTGAAAGGGCGACATTTGAAACCAGGTCAAAACCTTTGAACTTTTGAAAATGCCCAATTTTTTGCCCAAAAAAAGGTCGTGGCAAAAAAAGTAATTGAATTTTTAAAATCTACGGATGAAATTACCCCAGGAAACTATTTTGTTCGGTTATGAAACAACTTTAGACAAAAATTGCCCAATTTTTGCCCAAAAAGGGTCCGGGCAAAAAAGTAACCAAATTTTCAACATCTACAGCTGAAATTACCCCAGGAAACTTTTTTGTTCGGCATGAAACAATTTTAAACAAAAATTGAAAGGGCGACATTTGAAACCAGGTCAAAACCTTTGAACTTTTGAAAATGCCCAATTTTTTGCCCAAAAAAGGTCGTGGCAAAAAAAGTAATTGAATTTTCAAAATCTACGGATGAAATTACCCCAGGAAACTATTTTGTTCGGTTATAAAACAACTTTAGACAAAAATTGCCCAATTTTTAACCCAAAAAGGGTTGGGCAAAAAAGTAACCGGATTTTCAACATCTACAGCTGAAATTACCCCAGGAAACTTTTTTGTTCGGTCATGACACAATTTTAAACAAAAATTGAAAGGGCGACATTTGAAACCAGGTCAAAACCTTTGAACTTTTGAAAATGCCCAATTTTTTGCCCAAAAAAGGTCGTGGCAAAAAAGTAATTGAATTTTTAAAATCTACGGATGAAATTACCCCAGGAAACTATTTTGTTCGGTTATGAAACAACTTTAGACAAAAATTGCCCAATTTTTGCCCAAAAAGGGTCGGGGCAAAAAAGTAACCGGATTTTCAACATCTACAGCTGAAATTACCCCAGGAAACTTTTTTGTTCGGCATGAAACAATTTTAAACAAAAATTGAAAGGGCGACATTTGAAACCAGGTCAAAACCTTTGAACTTTTGAAAATGCCCAATTTTTTGCCCAAAAAAAGGTCGTGGCAAAAAAGTAATTGAATTTTTAAAATCTACGGATGAAATTACCCCAGGAAACTATTTTGTTCGGTTATGAAACAACTTTAGACAAAAATTGCCCAATTTTTGCCCAAAAAGGGTCCGGGCAAAAAAGTAACCAAATTTTCAACATCTACAGCTGAAATTACCCCAGGAAACTTTTTTGTTCGGCATGAAACAATTTTAAACAAAAATTGAAAGGGCGATATTTGAAACCAGGTCAAAACCTTTGAACTTTTGAAAATGCCCAATTTTTTGCCCAAAAAAGGTCGTGGCAAAAAAGTAATTGAATTTTTAAAATCTACGGATGAAATTACCCCAGGAAACTATTTTGTTCGGTTATGAAACAACTTTAGACAAAAATTGCCCAATTTTTGCCCAAAAAGGGTCGGGGCAAAAAAGTAACCGGACTTTCAAAATCTACAGCTGAAATTACCCCAGGAAACTTTTTTTTCGACCACGAAACAATTACAGACAAAAATTGAAAGGGCGACATTTGAAAATAGGTCAAAACCTCCGAAATTTTGAAAATGCCCAATTTTTTGCCCAAAAAAAGGGTCGTGGCAAAAAAGTAATTGAATTTTTAAAATCTACGGATGAAATTACCCCAGGAAACTATTTTGTTCGGGTATGAAACAACTTTAGACAAAAATTGCCCAATTTTTGCCCAAAAAGGGTCGGGGCAAAAAAGTAACCGGATTTTCAACATCTACAGCTGAAATTACCCCAGGAAATTTTTTTGTTCGGTCATGAAACAATTTCAGACAAAAATTGAAAGGGCGACATTTGAAACCAGGTCAAAACCTCCAAAATTTTGAAAATGCCCAATTTTTTGTCCCAAAAAGTTCGGGGCAAAAAAGTAATCAGATTTTCAAAATCTACAGATGAAGTTACCCCAGGAAACTATTTTTTTCGGTTTTGAAACAACTTTAGACAAAAATTGAAAGGGCGAACACTCAAAACCCAGTGAAAACCCTGCGAACTTTTAAAAATGCCCGATTTTTTACCCAAAAACAAGGTTTGGGTAAAAAATTAACCCAATTTCCGAAATCTCCGGATGGAATTACCCCAGGAAACATTTTTGTTTGACTGTCAAAATGTCGCAGGTAAAAATTGAAAGGGGTAACACATCTTGATGACATAGCTGAAAAAAAAAAGGAGACAGAAGAATAAGTAACCAAGATTTCAGAATAGGTAATTCGCGTCTAGAACGTACGTAAAGAAGTCTGGCGAAAATTTTTCTTCGGCACAGTTTGCAACTTTGGCAGGTCTCTTCGTGTGCACAGTATCAAGTTTGCAGCATGTATGTTCGTTGCTGCAGGACAGCGACTAAATTTTGAAAACGCGCGCAGGTCCATATTCAGCCATATAATGCGTGATGCGCTGTCCGCTCGCTTCGCTCGCTCGCGCATCCGCATGATAGTTGGCAGGTTTGTTTGTTTTTGGTTGTTTTTCAGTTGTATTTCTTCATATGTTGTATTTCAGTTTTTGTGGAATGGAAGAACAGCTAGAGGAAATGCTGCTGGAAGTCGCGTCTGTAGCGCAGGTGTAGGGCTTTCGCCTGCCGTTCAGTAGGTGGAAAGTTCGAACCTCGCTGCGGACAAGACACACAATGGAGAAACTAAAGTGACCTAACAAGATCTAATGGTCTACTCCCTCCAGAGCCGACGGTAAATTGGGCTCGGGGCAGTATTGCCCGTTTCCGCCGGAGTTTGGTATCTTAGGGTTTCCGGAACCGGCGCGCGAACAAATAAATTAAAAAAGAGCAATGGAGTTAGTTGTCTGTCTTCGATCAAATCCTCAAACGCCATGGCAAGGAAGTGGCAGTGTCAGCATACATGTATGTACAGCACATCTGAATTTTTAGCTTCAAATGCATTGAACGGAAAATTGATTGCAGGTGCTGGCGAAGATCCTTGAAGCGTCGAAAACGGACGTCGACTGTCGTGACATTTTGATTGTCACCGGAATGCCAGTGATGCACCGCGACACCGGCTACAATTGTGAGCTCGTCGTTCACAACGGTGCGCCTCGTTTGAGACATCGTTCGTTGGAATCATTGGAGAGATCACTTTCACTTGCCACATCGCGTGATCGCCAACCAATCCGCTGATTGCCTATAGTTTAGAGTTCATACCCAACTAGCTGATGGGTTGGTAGTCACGTGATGTATGCTTTCTGTGCAGTGCAAACATTTCTGTGGATATGTTATAGAGTTTGACTGTGCCTGTGTTTTTATGCAGGTAAATTATTATGTATTCGCCCGAAAACGACAATGTGCGACAATGAAAACTACCGTGAGTCGCGTTGGTTCACGCCGTGGCGCAGGCGAAAGACGGTCGAAACGTTTGATCGGTTGCCACAAGAAATCCAACTGATCACTGGACAGGCTGGTGATTTGCGTTTTTAATGAGAGTAAAGTTTTCAGTTTTGTGTTTTGAGTTTCAGTTAGCGTATTGGGTCCTTTTCAAAACTGAACGTATCATTTCACCCGCAAAGTAGACTGGGTAAAAACCGTCATTTAATATTACCACCAAGAAAAAGAACCGGTTTTACGGTTTAAAACCGTTTTTCGCAAAAGTTTCCCAAAGAAGTTCGGCACGCACACTTCCTTCTCAGACGTCGGTGCCCATCGGCGACCTCGTGTTGCATGCGCGCGACGTTTGCGTTGGTTTCGAAACATGCGAGGAAATGTGGTGCGCGCAAACAGCGCATGCCGAACTGTCGCTGCATGGTTTGTTTTGTGGTGGCCGGTTTGCGTGGCGTTGTTTGCGTCGATGTTTTTGCTGTTTCGTAAATGTGAAGTGACAGTGTAGTAGTGTGACAGGTCGTTTTCAATAATTCAGTCGTTTGATTGGATACGGCCGAAATTGTGACGCACTTTTTTCTGTTTCAATTCTCCACCAGGTGTCGACGTGATCTGCAACGCAAGCGCTAGTCACCATAAACTCGGAAAACTCGCCACTCGAGTGAAACAGTTGGTGTTTTTTGTATTTTCAGACACCTAATTCATCCTTGTTTGAAATCTTCTGGAGTCTTTGGTTTTTGCTTTGACTACTCGCTTATTGGCTGCATTTGAACAGCTCATCATGATTAATTGGTCGCACACCACGCCAAGCAATAATTGAGCTATAAAGTAAAAATTGCGGCCTGTTTTCTCAAAAGGCGTTGGTTCACCTGTTTCCAACGAGAAAAAAAAACAAATTTTCTCGGCTTGATTATCGTCCAGATGTTTGAGCAATTTCGAAGTTTCTTCGTTTTTTTAGAATTGTTGGCAACGGAGAGAAACTTGGCGGCGTCTATTTGTACGCGAATCAACGAGGCTGCGACGGGGCCCGGTTGTACTTCGATGGAAATCCGTTGATATTTGTTAATGGAAAGGTTTGCTGGTGCACAAGTTGTACGAAACAGACAGTTTTACTGAAGCCCTGAATATGAATCAGGTAGATGCGGTAAGATCGTGTTGAGACCGAACACAAGATACCGTAATAAACTTTGAAACAATGAAACAAACAGAGACGTGTTATTCCTTATTCAGCAGAACATGTCATGAAAAGCAGTTTTTCGAACAATCCAGTATTTCTCACCGGGCTGTTCGTTTTGTCCCACTTGAAAATCGTTGACAAAACTGCAGTGCCTGGCGCAAGGCGCCGAGTTCGGCCTGGCCGAGGTCGAAGTTGTCACGGCCGTCGTTGACCTGGACGACGTTCGTTCCTATCGAAACGCCAACCGCAGCTCACGACTTCAGGTGTTTTTTTCGGGGTTCTTACTGGAATGTTCTCCAGTCCGAAGGCACCGCACTCGGTTAAAGACACAGTGATGTCGCCCAGCACAAACAAACGCACCGGCACAGTCACAAACAAACGCACTGGCACACGTGCGATAGTTCACAGCGTGCGTGACGGCCGTCGGCGCGTGTGTGCGTGTGTGCGTGACTGTACCCCCGAGTGTTCTGTCTCCAACTGGGGTTTTGCAACTGGGTGGGGGGTTTTTTTGCTCTCGAACGCTGCTGTTACAAAACATTCGGGTTTTTTGCTACTTTTTTGTAGGCCTCTGCCGATCCAGACTACCCGCGCGTAGTATTGGACGCTTTCCTCTGTTGTGGCGACCGAAACCCCGCCAGTTTTCTGCCACTTTCGCCCGTCACTGCCAGTCAACCGTTTCGACCGCCAAGTCTCGATGAAGAAATTGCCTATGGACCGGCGTGTTGGTTGTGAGTGTTGACATTTTTGCTCAGGCTGTGAGATTCAGTTGATTTTATACCGCGAAACGCACAGGAGCTTCGAGTAAACTGTTTTGAACGGGGGGGGTACAATTCCGGCCCGCTAATTCCGGCCTGAAGAATTCCGGCCCGCTCATTCCGGCCCGAAGAATTCCGGCCCGAAGAATTCCGGCCCGAAGAATTCCGGCCCGGAGAATTTTCGCCAGCACGAACAATATTAAACAACACGAAGTGATTTTGGTAATGAAATAATAAAAGAAAAATATCGATGTTCACATGTTACAGTGTATTTTCAATGATGTTCGTCCTGTTTGCTTTTTTGGAAAGTGAAACCTTTTGGAAAAAAAGAAACTACAACTAAATTTTTAAATTTTTTTATCATGAACAGGATTTGTGACCCTTTTACCTTATCATAAAGGCTTGGCTTAGGATTAGGAACCTACAACAAGTCACTGCAAGCAAGTTCTAAACAAAAATAAAAAATCACTTAAGAATTTATTTACCAAAAATCACTTCGTGTAGTTTATTATTGTTCTTGCTGGCTAACTCTCCGGGCCGGAATTCTCCGGGCCGGAATTCTTCGGGCCGGAATTCTTCGGGCCGGAATGAGCGGGCCGGAATTCTACGGGCCGGAATTTCGCGGGCCGGAATAGTACACGAGCCGTTTTGAACAGCGTATAAAAACGGAGACCTAAAGATCTGTCTTCTCTCTGATGCAAGACGTTTTGGGCAGTCCCGCCTGGTGTCCGTCGCATTGACGAGCCCAAAGGGAGGGGAGCACCGCGGTGTGCGTCTGCACCTGGCGAAACCGCGAACAGCAACCTTTATGTATTGATTGGCTAAAAGTCGCCAATCAGCATGTCAGATTTGATTAATTTTCACTGTTTTCTTCAGATGGGACTATCTCCGTCGTAGCGGCTTGAACGGATTTTTTCTACCGCTGAGCGGTGGCAAGGACAGCGCTGCTGCGGCGTGTCTCGTCTATCATATGTGCCGGTTGGTTTGTCGTGCCGTCGCGGATGGTTGGTTGCTTTGAATTTTTATATTTGTTTTTTTATCGCACCGGTTGCGGAACCACTAAGGCACCAAACTCGTGTGGAAACGGGCAAACTGCCCCGAGCTTAATATGCCCTCTGCTCAGGAGGGAGCAGACCACTAGTGTTCAATTGGTCACTTTGTGTGTGTGTGTTCTGTCCACAGCGTGGTTCGAACTTGTAAACTGCTCTCGCCAAATGTTCAACAAAAGTTGACTCTGATGTTATTTTTCGCAGCGGGGCGCTTAGTTGATATGAACGTTTTGAACAACCGTCGTTGCTAAGCCCCTTTCAAGGCCTGTTTTCAAGTCCTCTAGAATGGGTGGATAACCAATTACTTGACTTTCCGAATTACCCGATTGAAAGTCAATTGACATCCAACGTGACAGTTTGTCTGGAATGGCGTTTTATTTCCAGTTGCTTTATTTTACATTCCAAGGTGACACCGACGTTCTGCAAGACGCCCGTCGTGTGGTGCAGGAAGGCGACAGTTATAAACCGGAAGACCCGTGCGAGCTGTGCGGGCGTCTGTTGTTCACCGCCTATATGGGCACCGCAAACTCGTCGTCCGAAACTCGCAAGATGGCCGCAGATTTGGCGACACAACTCGGGAGCTGCCATAGTGGTCTGATGATCGACAGCGCTGTGCAGGCGGTGGTTGGTCGGGTTTGCTTGTGCTATTATAGGCATGCTCGGAAGACCCCGGAACACTTGCGGAGGGTTCACCAAACACGCTTGAAATCAATCGTTTTTTATTAAGATTTTCAATCAGCGGGAAGAATATTATAGTTTTCCGCGAAATGCGCGTCCCGGTCGCTCAAAAACCGGCTGCATATCCCGCGAGAAACGTTTTGAGAGACGCGCGCACTCCCTCTTGCGTTGCCCCGCAACGTGGTACACCACTCTTGCATGAGTATGTGATGTTATGATATCATGAACTACACTCAGTGTGTGTGCCAGTGTGTTTGATTGAATGTCAAGGACACTGTGCAACTGAAAAGACGCGTTCAGCGAAAGAGTGAGCACCTTTTTTGCTCAAGTGCGGAATCCAGTATCAGAACCATTACCGTTGCCTTCGGCGTCCACCCGTGCGTTTCCCAATGTCATTTTTTCTGCCTTCAGGTGTCCATCTTCACGAGCGCAGCCAATGTCTCCGTTCGTTTCGCGACGCACGGCGGCAGCACACGCGAGAATCTCGCCCTCCAAAACGTGCAAGCTCGTTTGCGAATGGTGATTTCGTATTTGTTCGCGCAACTCTCGTTGTGGTGGCGCGGCAAAGACGGTGCGAGTTTCTTTTGGAGTATTTTGCTTTGCCTCTAAGAAGTAAGAGAATACACACGTTTGTTTTGGGTGAGCAGCGACATTGCTGTTTGTTTGCTGCTGATAGATGACACAAACGGGGCTAATTTTGATGAGTGCCAAAAGTATTCAGCAGATGTCAAACTTCATGGATGATAGGTGATTCTGTATGTGATCTGTCATTATATAATCTTGCCTTCTCATTTAACGAAGTGGAAGGATAGATCAAGAAAAGTTCTCTCCATTGTTTGGTGATATCGCTGATTTCTTTTGCAGGAAGCTTACTGGTGCTTGGCACGGCAAATGTCGATGAATGCCTGCGCGGTTACATGACAAAGTGAGACATTATGTTGTTTTCCGCTTTCCAAAAAAACTTGCGCCATATTGCAAAAGAGCAGCAGCCGCATCACGGTACCCGGTGGCAGCACGTCCGTACGGCACGGGTCTTTTGTGCCCCGACCATACCCGTGCGACGGTGTGTGGTGTTGGTGTAACTAGAGTTGGTAAAAAACCGGTTTTTTATATTGCCAGGAAAAAAACCGGTTTCTTTTCCGTTTTAAAACCGTTTTAAAACCATAAAAAACCGAATGCTTCCCAGCTCCTAAACTTTTCAGAACTTGGCATCTTGAACTCAAAATAGGAAATACATCAAAATTAGTGATTTTGAGCAGCGTAAAATGCTGTTTTCGGGCATACAACCGACCCAATATGCTATTTTTGCCACCAAATGCTACCCAATTTTTTGTTTCATATCAAATTAATTTCGCTTTTATTGGTTTCCAGGGCAGCTCGTTCAATAAATTGAAAACAAAGACTGGGCAGTGACCGTGTAGGTGTGGGGAGCGGGGAGGGACGGTTGCAAGGAGACCGGATAGCTGACCCCGATTAGGGGGCGAGATTTGCAGAACTGCAAAGTGAAACCGGTGGCGGATTGCGTTTGAAAAATAACATTTCATCAGTTACCCTTTGCAAATCGACAACATCGTCAGTTAGTCTGCATATGCACTTAGTTTAGCAGTGACCTTGTCTTCATCGTATTTCACTTGACCCTTGCCACAAAAGCTTCTGCAAAATGATGCTTCCCCAGTTCAGTTCGATACAGTTCACTGCACCGTTTTTTTCAAAAATATAATTTTACATTTTATCAATCAAACGAAGAGTTGTGATTTTTGACCACGAAGTTTGAAAATTTTTAAGGTAAAAAACCGGTTCTTTATTTTTTCAAGAAAAAAAACTGGAAAAAAACCGGTTTTAAAACGGAAAAGAAACCGGTTTTTTTCCTGTGCCAACCCTAGGTGTAACGTAACGTAACGTAACGTGATGCATACGCGGGGGTGCATTAGGCAATGTTTCGAGATGGCAGCAAGGGTTCACGGTACCCCACCGGCCTGCCTGCTCCCAACCAATCATCATGCAGCAAATTCAAAACTCCGCCCCCTTTTTGCAGGTACGACTGCTCGTCGGCAGACATCGCCCCAATCGGCTCCCTTAGTAAGACCGACCTCAGCCGCCTGCTGCGTTATTCGCTCACAAACTTTGGTCTCACGTCGCTTCGACCGATTATCGAATGTCCTCCCACGGCTGAACTTGTGCCACTCGACTCGGAGGGCAATTTGGCGCAGACGGACGAGCAGGAAATGGGTATGCGTGGTATACGGTATGTCTGTATCAAATGCAATTAGCTGATTGGTCGTTGGTGCACACGTGATGCACGCATTTGCGTTTGTATGGCAGACTGTGTGCACGCATCGCGTGGTCAGCAACCAATCAGCTAATTGCATATGATATAGAATTGTATTGTAGACATAGTCTCACTCTCAAGACAGCTATGAATAAACATCCAATCAGTAAGCCACGCACGGAACAGTCAACGCACACTCAGCTTTCTACGATGTAACAGCAGCGCGCGTCCGCGTGTGTGAATCTGTACCTGTGTGTTTGTTTGTGACTACGCAACATTACTGTGTTGTAGTAACAGTCTTGTCACACACAATAACCATTCCCCAGGCATGACGTACGACGAGTTGGCGTGTTTCGGCCGTCTGCGAAAGATCGAACGCTGCGGCCCGTATGCGATGTTCGTGCGCCTGATGGATGAGTGGCGCCGTGAGCAGCGGACGCCGCGTGAAATCGCGCACAAGGTTGGCAAAGTGCATGTTCGAGGCCGGACTCGTTTCCATTGCACACTTACACAAAACGACACTTGCAATGGCACGTCGCAGCATATGCGTTGCTTGCTACGTTTACACTTTTGTGCAGTCTAACTCAAAAACATATCCAGCTAGTTGATTGGTTGATGCATGTATTCTGTGCATGTACTGCTGTGGAGGCGGAGTTTGATTTGCACTGAATCCATGCATCGCGTCCACAGCACCACAGAAACCAATCAGCTAGTTGGATCATGTTATAGTGTTAGACTGTAGTGCAACATCGGATAACTGCGTGGTGGTTGGCAGCGTATTCAGACAAGTTTTTTTCATTGTACTCGACTGTTGCCTGTTGTGTAGTTTTAACGATAAGAAACCTGACAGAAACTGGTTTTCGGAGAAAAATTGACACAATCTTATCTTGATCTTTTCTGCTATCACGTGCAGATTTTCGCAGGCGGGTTTTTTTTAAAACTTCAGGTGAAACATTTCTTCCGATGCTACGCGGTGAATCGCCACAAGGCGACCGTGTTAACGCCGGCCTATCACGCCGAATCCTACAGTCCGGACGACCATCGTTTCGATCATCGCCCTTTTCTGTACAACTGTGGATGGGCGTGGCAGTTTCGACAAATCGACGAACACGTGACGCAGATTGAGCGGGATTTATTGAAACAATCCGTTGACGCAGAAAACTCTTGATTGAAAATGATTGATTGGTTGAACTTGACGTTTCAGGTTATTCTAACATCGTGAGTTCCCAACTGTGATATTTTTGCTCATAAGCTATTGCTCAATATTGTAGAATGATTGTAGAATAAAATCGGTGAATAAAATTTGCAGTGGCAGTGCAACTTATGGCATTGGATGTGTACGGTGGGAAAATCGTACTTTTAAATAAATTTGCTCAATTGAATTTTACCTGAGCTGTGATTCGCAGGCAAATTCAAACTTTCAAACGCCGCACTGAAAACGCAGGGACCACTAAATTCATACCACCCGTTTAAATCACTAAAATACGCTGAACATACCTGAACAGCTAAACAAGTCCGTCGCTGCACACATGCAAGCTCGTTCAGGAATCAGGATATGGTTATTTTATGAACAAATAACGCGATTTTCAGTATAGCCGTTTCATTATGTCAAAGCTGTTTTTTTCACAATTCCGAAAAAATAGAACACATTGAGATCCGATTTTTCAATCAGCACGCTTCATACGACTTCGGCTGAGTTGCGGTGCTGTTCAGCGGCTCTTGCTCTTCATTGGTGCCGCCGTGCGCCTGAGCACCATTCACGCTTGGCTTACGATCCGCGTTTGAAGGACCATTGACGTTGCGGAAGTCGCAGTTCGCGACCAACAAGAGCACGAACAGCGCAAATGGAATCAGACACAGCACGTAAAGGCGACAGAGGTTGCCAGCGGTGCCAAAATCGTTTCTGAGATAATTAATTATGAACGTGATGATACGATTATTAGTCGGTGTATGAACACCGCGCACACACTTAAAAAAAGTAGACGACTTACAATAAACAAGTAAATGGTGGTTGGTGAACCAAAAACTTTGTAAAACGGAAAAACTTTTCGTGGACCATGGAGTTTTTGACAGGACAACAAAGTGAGCCCGCCTGAACAAAAAAAACAATGACATAGTAAAACTGAAAAACGACCTGGCCGCCATTGTCATTCCAGTCAATGCGGTCGTTACGGCCGTTGCAAATGTGAACGCCCCAAAAAAGTTGTGCACGGGATGGTACCATCTCGAAATCTCTGGCTCGCAACCCGGGAAGCACTTGGCGATGAAGCCAATAGTGCACTGATAGACACAGAAAAAAACGTAATTATGATTTTTTTTTCAATTTAAAACAGCGCTGAATGAATAGCCAAGTTCTTCAATCCAGTTGTCAATCAGCATTTGTGTCACACAATCGTCGAATGTCATCTTAATTTTTATTAAACAAGCTAATGATTGAAGATTAGGACTCAGTAAATTCACATCGGCGAAACAATCCACGCTATTACAGTAAACTTTCATAACTAAACAGCAGAGCAAATAAGTATAATTTTGAACAAAAACTGAACAAGCCTATTTTGCAAACCTGGAACACAAACAGCGAAATCGTCGTAACACCGAGAAAATCGTGAATTGAGCCGAACGGTATGCGCTGTGCGATGATGGCGTAGAGACCGAAGGCGATGGCAACGGCGGCCAGCGTAAGAATGACTGCGTGAATGGCACGTTTCAGAAGACGGGATGTGACGAACGATGATAGCACGCGGTGCACAATCACGGCTGCAAAAAACGTGTTTCTCTTTCTTGGAGATTTTTTGCACTGATCGGACTGATTTTATTTCTGAACTCGGTGAAACCAACAGGTATAATAATTTGCTTTTTTGGTTGAAACAAATGGCACAACCAAAAGAAACTAGCTGATTTGTTGCGTTTGAATTTCGCCTCACTATTAGCTATGAACTTATTAGCTGTACGAGCTGGATGCAGTCATGATTCTACGCGCTAGATGGGTTGGAATGTGCAAATTGTATCAGTAGTTGCGAAGTGGTTACGTTCATAAAGCTCAACTAAACTAGTGCTAGTCAATCACCCAGCCTGCGAATGCACAAAAATGTGCTCGAAGCAAGCAGCAAACAACGACACCAACCTTGTCCGACCAGATAGACAGCACCGATGGTCATGAACAGCGGATGATAGTCAAACGACGGGAATTTCTCGAAGCCCCCTTCGACGACCGTCGTTTTACCTTTGGTAAAGTTATGCTCTGCCGCATGATCGTAAAGTCCGGTCCAAATCAACACGAAAATAAAGGTTCCAAGTCCGAAAATTTGCGCAAAAAACACGCACGACCAAAACAGATGCTTCTGGTGCTGACTACGCGTCGTCGCATTCAGGATACCGTAGTCGTAGCGGGAACTACTGTCGCTGGTTTCCATTTTATTGCTGAAACTCTGAATTTTGATAAAATTAGTTTGCTCTCGATTTCGAAGTTTTCCTGAAAATACAAGTGTTTATGTGGAGTGCCGGCTAATCAGCGAGCTGCACACAAATATGATTTCGACTAACAACTTCGGCGTTTTTCAAAAGGATAAGTGCTCATCCAACTGAAGTTTATGCACAAATTTTACAACACAGTTGTGAAAAATGTTAACTGTTTTGTTTTGATAAACATAGCAGTTCAAAAGTGCTAACGCAACGATTTCACTGCATATTCCGCTTGCGGAAACGCCTTTTCCAGGAAATGCGCTGAAAAAATACGCTTCTGATGCAAAAACCGGTTTCTCCGATTGTGTTTGTGATCTTAAACTGGTGTCTTGAACTTCTTTGCGTTTGTTTGCATCGCATCGTGTCTTCAATTCAATTTTTTGCATTAAACCACACTCCTTTTGCACTTTTCTGCAGGACAAATGGTACTTGGTAGTGAAAATTTACAAGAAAATTTACATGAAAATTTATAAAAAGTACATAAAAGATTTTCACTGTTCAAACCATAATGTATGACCTATTTTTTCAAACGTGTCCCACTGAAATGACGTCATGTGCTGCCAAACATGCGCTTGCCGTTCACAGCAAATCAGATTTTCCGTTTAGCCGATTTCTTCGCGTAAACAAATGGTGAATGTCGAATCAGTCACACCAAACTGACATTTTAGTGCCTGTACTTTGACAAACGGGCGTTTTTAAAGCAAATGACGTCATTTTACTCCGGACACGTTTGAATAAATCCACAATACAAACATTACAATTTGCAACAAGTGAAAAGAGAGGGACACGAATTTGAAACTCAGATCACATCAGAAAACAGTCACCATCAAAATCAAGATTCCTCGAGCGCATAGTTAATTTTCAGCAAGAACACTTCCTCTTGCGCGTCGTCTTCGTTCGAGACGTACACGAACGTTTCTCGCTGTTCTTCCTGCTCAAACGCTGTTGATTGTGGCAAAAACAACAGCTGCACAACATCGGTCGAATTGGCGGGAATCGTTTTTTCCGTCGGCTCTTTTACAATCACTAGTTTTGGTTGATTGGTTGCGAATTTGAAGGTGCGCGCCATGCGGTAACGATTGGTGAACGGAATTTTCTGGAGAAAAGTGGGTGAGTGGTTAACGCGAAGACACAAAAATTATGCCTGAATAGATTTTTTCAATCATTTATCAGCGGTTTTATGATTTTAATGGCAATCTGGCCGTTTTTTAATAGCAACTTCGATTTTTAATTCCAAAGACGTGCAGTGCTACACATCTGAAATCAATAGAATTAGAACATTACCAATCAATAATACAACCAATCAACGTACTCCGTAGCAATAAAGCGGCATTCATGAAGCGGTAGTTGGTTCCCCCGTAGCTATGTTTTAACACCTAACTATGCGTCACTAAATACTGCATCATGAATGCCGCTTAATATATCTAATCAGCGCACTCCAGATTGCAATTTTACACAGCTTAGCGAATAGGCAGCACCGTTATAGAATCAAACAATAATGAACACCCCAAGGAACCTTCTTCAGCGGCTTTTCCAGTCGTGCTGGCACGATCACTTGGAACATTTTACTGACAGTCGGCGATTTCGTCGTCACGGCCAACAGCCACGAATAGAGCAGCTGGCTTTGCTCGCTATCGACCGCGTTAACGCATAGTGATCGGCTGCCTTGAAAATTGGAGTTTTTCTGTTTTTAATTTTTACATTTGATGTTGGGATGGAGAAGATCTTGAGACAATCACAGTCATCCAATCAATGGTGTTCTTCAATGAAACACTGCCAATCAGTGAGCACTAAGAAAACGAAACGGAAAATTTAACTAAATAAACTTAAATATAATATGTTACTTAAATATAATAACTTAAATATGTTTACCCCAAAAAACCGACAATGCTGCAACAAACCGGTAAAGTCAGGACAAACGGCCACTTGCACGTCGGCAACCGTTGATGCATTCAAGATGAACGATGAATTCGGCTGCACCGTGACACAGTTGGCAGAGCTGTACAGTTTGACGAGACGAGTCATCTGGGTGCCTCTGCAAGATCGGCAAGTCAATGTTTGAAAATGTAGTAAGAACAGTTCACCGTATTACTTTGGATGGAAACAATACGGTATTCTTGTTACTGGAATGAGCGCTAGACTAAAAAAGTACGTATAGTTTGATAAAAACTTACACTAAGGAAGTAACACCTAAGAAACCTTCGTTGAGAATTTAAAACAGTTATTTCTAAAACTTCTGAAAATCTGAACTTAAAATCAAAAACTTTATTATTCACAACTTCGCGAACCCCCCCCCCCCCCATAAGAAAGTCACAAAACTATCCACAAACGGTTTCCGCTGTAAAAATCGTCCAAGATCTTTCCCATCAGAAATTTCTAGAAATGAAAAAAAGTATTCGCAATCAACCGTCCGACTGCAAAACCCCTGCTGACTTGAGCACGAGATGACTGCGACTGACATGTCCCTGAATGGCCGTGATGTCCACACGATGGACGGCGTGCAGATGAACCTCGATCACGAATGGTTCGCGCGCGTGGAACGGGTCACGGTACAATAAGAGGCGGAATGATCGAATTTGGGGGCTTGCTCGAGTGCTCGCCTGAAATTTATTTGAATTGTTTTCTTATTAGAGGCGGCGATTTATTTCCTTGTTATGAATTTAGTCATTCATTTATTGAATTTTAACTTGGCTGAGTTTATTCACTGGTTCACTGCATTTATGAAACTAGAACCAAACTGAATTATTCTATGATACTTCAAACTACACAGTTGTTATCAGCTGAATATTTGGTAAAGGGCTTTATGCCTAATTTAATGATACCTTTAGGAAAAGTGACTGTCCAGTTTCATCGGTTAATAACTCGCCAACGGCGGATGGATCAGTGCATTGAATGGAGTGGTAACGAGCTTCTAAAAAACAATCAATAAATTCATCATATAGTCAATCAATCAATCAAGAAATCAATCAAGAAGTCAATCAATTAACAAATTAATAAATAATTAAATCCATTATTACCTGTTGCAACACGCATCTGTTTGTTGACCAGTGAGTTTTCCTCGTGAAACAGTCGAATCACTTGATGAATCGTGGTTGGTTGTGGCTCAATTTGAACCATCAAAATCGACAACAGTGATTGGGTGTCGTGACGTTTCAGCAAAACCTGAAAAAAATAAATAAAATCTTCTAGCAGCTTTAACGACGGTGGTTGGTTAGTGCAACAATCAACATACGGGCATTTTGAGAAGCCCAATAGCAGGTTGTCAGATAAAATTGAGTTAAATGAGCAGGCAAGAAACAAAACAAAACGCGTGACTATAAAATGGTTCAAAAGTACCTTGATTGTAGACGATTTTAGAAACAACGAGGGTGCTTTTTGCCGTCTATTATCACCGATTGGCACCGACAATCCCTGATCTTCGATTGACTCATACTTTAAAGGAATATATACTTGTTCTCGAGGTTTCAGAAATAATTGCAATTTCTGCGTTTGTTGCTTTTCCGTACGGTGTGCGTCGTTGTTGTCATGGTTTTCATCAGCTGTTATCAGGAACATCGACGGATCTAGTCGGGTTTGCAGATTGTTCAGCTGTTTAAAATACTGCCACTCATGACTGTCCGTGATAATGCTGGAATGACATTTTTATTTGTCTAAAAGATGGATAAGCGTTTCTGATTAAACCAGATAGTTGCAGTTGCCAGTTGTACTGAATGTATTAAATGCCATGAAATTTAACAACAGTTACAAATAAAACATGAGACCCTTACCGCAATCTGGCATCCGAAATGTCCACCTGAACTGTAATCGCCTCATCGTAGCTGTTTTGAACAAGGTATTCAAAGAATTCCGCCGCTCCCAGACTTGCGTAAATGGTGTGCACTGTGGTGATGGATTTTAGGACGGCCGCCCTCAGAGCATCGGTTTTTTGTTCTTGTTGAATATTCTTGATTTCTTGCAGCTCGCGCCGCAAGACAATTTTTTTCGAGGTGTCTGTCTGAAACAAAAACAGAAAAAAAACTGTTTTCTTCAGCGGATTATTAAATGTTCGGGAATTTTTCAAGTTTAAATTTACGGTCATCGCCAACGGCAGGCCAGTTCCAGCGTTCGTGAACGACCGTCGCACGGCGTCGAGTCGTTCCGCTTTTCGCCGTCGTTCCTCCGTCATCTCACCGGGTAAGTCAGGTCTGACATTATTTTTCATAATTAAAAAGAAAATCAGCAAAGCACCAACCTTTGGTATTTCTTAACGGAGCTAAACAAACATAAAAATGAGGGAAACCGATAAAACTCTAAATTTATTTGATCTTTTCAGTTTTTGCACAATTACCGAAACACAGAAATGTCTTTGAATCGGGTGACACTACTAAGCGTCTGCTGCGCTCGAACGCGCTCATTCGTCGCCGCGTCGCCCGAACGCATCAGCCGGTGACTGACCACTGCCACGTTGTCGGAGTGTGCTGCTGAAAAACGTTTGCTTCATTTTTTCTCAAAGCGTTTTGTGACTCAACACACAAGATTGTTGTCCGTATCCACACACATCCACACACTTAACACACATATCCTCCCGAACCAACACTAGAAAACTGGTCAGAATACCTGTTTTTATTCGCAATAATTTGTAGTTCCAGAAGTACAAACTGGTCAAAACGCCTGTTTTTATTTGCAGTAATTTGCATTTCCAGAAGTACTTTTTAGGTAACCATGTCAAGTGTTTCAACACGTTAGCTGCACAAACAAATTATCAACAAACTGCCTCCCCCAACAAACAGACAACACACCAAGTGAGCGCGAACCTTGTTCTGGAGGTGGACAAAAAATACAAGTTACGTGCAGCCTGGCTGACGCCAAAATTGGTGCAACGCCTTTTCGTAGTGACAGCAATGAACAAAAACAACAACGACACAAATGATAAAACAGAACTGTTTCCATTCTTAAATGAACAATGGGCAATGATTCAATCCAAGTCAAGGAAGAACATCAAAACAACACTTACCAGTTCCACCGCTACTAGACGGGTGGCCGACATTCGCTATTCTGAGATACAAAATTGCACGACAGCGTGGCTCCAGAAAAGCCGACGACGGATCGATCAAATCAGTCTGATTGGAACGTGAGTAGTCCGGCTGCATCTCGTAGGCAACGACAGGCAACTGACAGTACATTTGCACCGCCTCACGGCCGCCGCGCAGTAACGGCTGAAGATTGTTTTTGGCTTGGGGAAAGGAACGCATAATTTTACAGAGAAAGGAAAAAGACATATCAGGTCTTCAAAAGTTTTAAAATAGTCTTTCTTAGACAACGCTTGACGCGTGACGCCGCTAAAAAATAAACTTCAAAAACAACAACAACAACATTAAAAAAGACAGCGTTCTTTCGAACACATATCTAAGCAACTTTTTCGAATTCCTGCCCTTTTTCATTAAAATTACTTTTTCGGATTTCAAAATTTCTTCTTTTACACCGAACGGAACATTTTTAGGGTTTTCTCTTTTTCTAGTGCGGTAATATCAACCGTTAAAACGTAAATTTTTCATGCCAATAATAACACGTATTGTAACTGACCCTGATGTAACCAGAACGCAAAAACTAACTTTCAATGGAACCAGCGCACTTCCGACGTGCATCAGCGAGTCGGCGTCCCACACGTCGACGTGCAACGTGTGCTTTCGAAGATACTGCAGCAGATTCGTTTGCTCTCGCGGTTTCAGATACTGCGGTTCGATCAAAAATTTTACCTGAAATGTTGTCTTCATTTTTGACCTAGCCGGACTAACCGCAGCTTTATTTTGAAATGCATTCGCTAACTGATAATCGGATCACCCAAGCAGAGCACCCATTCACCAGAGTTGTTTGTCAGACTCCAACAATAAACAAGGGTTAACTGCATCATACTTGTGCGCAGCCGT